>BOPP01000006.1:15883034-15903319 GCA_017312745.1 Gryllus bimaculatus | reverse complement strand
ATGGTGAGGGCAGCTCAAGGGGGGGGGGGGCGTACTGTGTGACAAAATGACACCCAACGTCGCTACAATCAAACTTCGGAGTTTTTGGATCTACAATTTTCAAAAAACAACAGTGGGTTAATGTGTTACATTCTCAATTTTCGTCGGAATTTTACGAGTTATTTTCTGCGTGATATGTAGAAACAAACAACCGTTTTGTTTCATTAATGAGATCTATAATCTTATAAATAATTAATATATGGTTAATTATAAATAATTAACCAATATATTGAATGAAATTTCTCCAAATGAGTAGATAAATAGATTTTCGTATTGTTGGTCATCGCGTTCGAGACCTGCCAGTAAGTGGATGACAGTTCTAGAAGCAGCTTCTCTGATGTTTTTCCCTTAAATTCCTCCAATCAGCTCCCTGGATAAGATGGCTCAGTCACAACCACATTTTATCTTCTGCATCTGTCTGACAGATTTTACGGTTTCTAATCCTGACTGAATCGAATTTTCGACAATCTTTATACAGCTATGGCGAAGAATTCATTCACGACTTTGACAAAAAGTCTACGGAAAACTATCGTTCAGATAAGCTAGCCGCTTGTTTCTCCGATTAATATCTGGCGAATACCTAAGCAGGGTTCTGTAAGAGTTTTCACTGGTCTTACGGTCCTTGGGTCATACCAACTACTCGAAAATCTTCAGCAATTCTAACATTTGTTTCTGGACTTTTTGTTATTATTTAAATTAATTTCTGAAGAAATCAACCGCAAATAAAATTCACCATGTTCTGGCATATTCACTCCAAAATGAACCCAGTTTATTCCAAGCTGGCGTCATATATATTAGTTTTAGTTTCTACAACATATATTCGAAACTGAAGGGAATTTACACTTTGTCCCTTACGTTGAGCACGTATGGGAGCATATAGGCAATTTTTATTGACTTCGTGGTTTTTGATGTAATATTTTTATCGCGTTATTGTTTTTTAAACTTTGCAAATGAAACATTGCCAGGTAGAGTGTTATAGTTACTCTTAAAAATCGTGTTAAATCACGAATATTAAATAGTACAGTAAGGCACATCCAGGAAAACTCTTGGTTTTGAATTTTCACTAACTTTGTTTCCCTTGGAGGCTGACACCCTACGTGCATTATCTATCGCCCTACGAACAGCACCTTTTCAAAAAAAATTATTTCGGTAATATGCACAACGGAGATACTGTTCTTGAAAAAAAGGATCATAATACACTGAAGAGGCAAAAAACTGGTACATCCATACGTATTGAAATAGAGATCTGGAACAATGAGGCATTTTAAGACAACCAGGTTACTGCTGCTACAATGGCAAGTTATCACAATTTAAGATAGTTTGAACGTGGTGTTGTAGTCGGTGCAAGAGAGATGGGACAAAGCATCTCCGAGGCCGCGTTGAAATTTAGATTTTCCTTTGCGACCATTTCACGAGTGCACCGGGAATCCAGTAAAACATCTAACCTCCGACATCGCTGCGACCACAAAAAGATCGTGCAAGAACAGATCCGACGACGACTGAGGAGAATCATTACACGTGAAAGAAGTGTAACCCTTCCGCAAATTGTTGCAGATTTCAATGCTGACCCATAATGAAGTGTCGGTATGGGGATTCGGAGCCGAAGGCCCACTCGTTTACCCTTGATGACTGCACGTCACAAAGCTTTACGCCTCGCCAGGGCCCGTTGACACCGACATTGGACTGTTGATGACTGGAAACATTATCTAGTGACGAGTCGCGTTTCACATTGTTTCGAGCGAATGGACGTGTACGAGTATGGCATCAACCGTATGAATCCATGGACCCTGCATATCAACAGGGGACTGTTCAAGATGATGTGGGTTCTGTGAGGGCATGAGACAGTTGGAGAGGGGACCCTTGATACGTATAGACACACGTCTGACAGGTGACACGTACGTAAGCATCATGACTGATCACCTGCAGCCATTCATGTCCATTGAACATCCCGACAGACGTGGGCAATTCCAGCAGAACAATGGAGGACCTGCCAGCAGTCACTATCCCTCTCCCGTGGGGAACCCCTCCCTAACATCACAGCGATGTTGAATTTATTAATTGAATTGAATTGATGCTTTATTTTACGTGGCGGGCCTTAGGCCATTAGGCCTTCTCTTTTGTCTGGCAACGCAAATTTCCCTACGCTCCTTTCACCAACTAGCGGAGAAAACAGGTATTTCTTGGGCAAGAAAAAGGAGATTTGAATTTTAGCTCAGAGCCTTCATTTAGGCTTGAGGATCTTTTACATGCAAGTAAATCTACTAACATGGGACAGTCGCTTTACTTGTCCTCCGAAGGAAGGCGTACGGAAGATTTTTCCGCCCTTAAAAATCCACGGCTCTAAAAATCCATCACCGGACAACCAAGTATCCAATGACTCCGAACGAGGTAGCGTAAGAACTCATTACCTATGATAATTAATTGGATTGCTGGTGAGGTAGATACCTTTTTATTATGATAAATAAGTAAAGATAATGTCTGGTATCAATATTTTAATTCAGCTTATGATAATTTCGATCGCATAGCGATCATCCTCAGAGCTAAAATGTGAAATACAAATATTTGTATTTCATATTTTAGCTCTGAGGATGTTCGCTACGCGATCGAAATGATCATAAGCTGAATTAAAATATTGATACCAGACAATATCTTTATTTATTTATCATATCTATGATAACATTTGGCAATGTTTGGTCACTGTCCTATCCGGGTCGGCCGCGCACGTGCTGCCGCGTGGCTGCCGCTTCGTCCGTGCGCCCGGGCCGGCGGGCGGGCTCCGCGCCGCCCCGCGCCGCCCCGCCCACGCGCCGCCCGTGGACCTGACCTGCGGTGACCCCGCGGACAGATCGGGGCCGGCAGGAAGCGAAGCGAAGCGGCGCGGCGCGAATGAGCGCGAGGCAGAAGGACTGAGCGCGATAGAGCGAGGGCGATCGAGAACGAGATTGAGTGCGACAGCCAGAAAGAGGGAAAAGAGCGCGCGAAGGGAAGAGAGCTGGCAAGAGAACATGAAATCACCGAAATAATGACAACACGACAATGAGACAAACCGAGGCGCAGAGTGCGGAAGGATGGAGAGAGAAAGCGAGAACGAGAAGGAAAGAAATGTGAAGAAATATGAACACGAAAAAGACGTGAGCGCGAGAATGAACAGGAGAGAGACGAGAAAGAGAGAGAGAGAGAGAGAGAGAGAGAGAGAGACGAGAAAGAGAGAGAGAGACGAGAAAGAGAGAGAGAGACGAGAAAGAGAGAGAGACGAGAAAGAGAGAGACCGTGAAAGAGAGAGACGAGAAAGAGAGACACGAGAAAGAGAGACGAGAAAGAGAGAACGCAAAACGTAAGAGAACATGAAAGAAAGTGAGAGTGAACGCGGGTTAGACAGATGACAAATAACGAGCTTCAGGAACGGAAGAAAAGCGAAACATAACGGGCATGTCTGTGCAAGAACTAAATGAATCGCGGGAGAAAGAGTGCGACAGGAGAGGGATGGGAGGGGGGAGGGAGGAAGAAAGGCCCAAGAGCGCAAGTCAGCGCCTGGCGGTCACCTGCCGATGCCTGCGCGTGGGTGACCCAGCAACTTCTTGCACTCACGACTTGCGCATGCCCGAAGCGACGCGCGTCCGAACAGCGCTACTCGGACTTCAGGAAAACTCTCCAGAGCACTTCACACGCTACGTTTTCTAGCAGGGTACACAAAATGCACTGGAACTCTGATCACTCACTAGGGGGAAATCGTTATTTCTACGACCTGTCAGAGCTACAGAACGGCATACACTTTCTCGTACTGGTTAGTTTAATTTTGTTTTGAGTCGAAGCTAAATATTCGGTTTTGCCACACATTCTTCCTGACTGCCATCTATCGGCATCCAAGGCGCCTCTTGTCCTAGCATTGTAAAGTCAACCTCTCTGTGAACAATGCCCAATGAAAAACAGCATCAGGCTCCTCAAATATTACTTTGAGATACCCCTATATGTCCATCTCGTTTCTGTTCTGTCTGCGTGTAAACTGCGTTCACGAGAGAGCATTATATACTTCTTCGCACATCCCCAAAAAGCTTCCAATTTCACAAAATATTAATTTTATGACTATTAAAAGAAAGAACAAAAGTGATTGTTTACTATTTAAAATTATTATTTAGAATATTATACTAGATATCTTATTCTATAATAACTTGAGTTGTGTGTTATAATGTGTTGTATGTTAAATTGTATTTTGGATTTTATTATTGTATTTTGAAGTTTCAGTTTTAATTCTATTTTAATTATTGGCTTATTTATACAGTCATACTAAATTTTGTACTATACGATGAACTAAATATTTGTAATTGTATTAAAACTGTTTTACAGCCCACCTGAAGACGCGACCAACTGGGTCGCAAAACTATGTTTTATGCAAGATGGTAATAAAATATAATTAATCGAACATGAATTATTTGATTTTTCTTATTCCAGAGGATACTACTGTATATAATAATATAATTGTATTATTTTCTACAAATGTGTTTGTGGTACATTAGTCAAGGTCCCGTTATTCTTCGTGGTTGTATGCCTCGGCAGTTTCGACACGCTCCTCCTCCTCGCTCATCTGCCTGGGCGAGCGAGGGAGGGAGAAGCAGCGGCGAGGGCGAAGTGTCTGCAGCTGATGCGGCCGTGGGCGGCCAAAGGGAGGCAGTAATGGAGCCGAGACGGTAATGGACCAGACGGTCGGCGCCCGGTGGGTGACCCGAAGGACGCGGTGCAGACGGACGTGGGCGTCTGCCCTCGCAGAGAACTCGTACATTGATTTTCGTAATGGCTAGTGTGAAGATTAGCCAATTATTTCTCGCTTTAGCTAGACGATTTGGACAAATCTTTGTGAATGACTATCTTTTGTTCGATAGGTCGCAAAATTAAAACCAGATGGAAAATTCTACGATGATGTACGCAAATGTGTTGCACAGTGTCTCTGGAATGCCCATGTCACGTCATTGTTGTCAGTTTTAAATGCACAGTAAACAAATACACCTATCTAGAACAACCAGAGAGAATATAACAGTAGGAGAACAACAGCATCTCCCGCTAAGTGTGTAGTACGTGCTGTCATTCGTTTTCTTCATGCTGAGGAGTGCAATGCAACCAAAATTCTTTATTTCTTATTTATTTTACGTCAAAAGTTAAAAACTGTGCGTGACGTGCTACGGGGAGAAGTGTATTCTGTGCAGGATTTCTTAATTCTGGGATCTCTACCCTAAACCACATACAAGTTCAATTCTGAATGCAGAAAGAAATTAGCGTTTTGGACGAGAATTGTCAACAAAGTATTCGCTTCGATGTGATAAAATCAATTGTCCACACGCAAATCAGCTATAGGTTTGGGTTCTTATCTCTCATGTCCTTCGTGAAGTAAGATACTTCTGTCGCGACAACCTGGAGAACGTTTACTTGAATAACTATATTTCCTACAAAACTCTAGAAGACGTGCCCTGATAATGATGTTATATTTATTCATTTAAATTTACATTTACATTTATTATTTTAAAATTTAATTTATTGAGTTAAAGTTATTGACGAATGAGTAATGTAAAACCTTCATTCACGTTACATCATTAGCGTTAATTTTAAATGTGGACAGATACCAAAATTATTATCTTGTTACAAGCCATTGAAACAGATATATGAAGAATTTCTTTTAAATATTACATCTTGTACACTTTCAACGTGTTATTTGTGGTTGTTCACAGTTACAATTTGTCAGCTTATGCCACTTTTTAAAAATGACTCTCAACACTTCTCGCTCTCTACGCAACACGGCGTCCAGCGTCTCGTCTGGCTTTGCTGTGCTGTGATAGTGACCAAAGTAGTTTCGATAGTAAAACTGCACCTTTTGTAATTTTTTACCGCCAAATACCAGGAAAATATCGAATTTCACATCGAGAAGATCCTCGTCGAGGGCGATTTGTGTAGAACCCGTTAATGTAAAATTGTTTATGCCCTGGCGTGAATAATTTGTTTCCCTATCTCAATTCATATTTTTTTAATCTTTAAGACGATACGTGAGTAACGTAAAAAATAAACCAATAATTACACAGCATTCTGGCAAATACCGAGATAATAAGGGTATTGTGCTGTACAAATTACTTATTGATAAAATAAAAAATATATGGTTATTTATTTCTTTTACACGTATTTAGTTCAATGTAAATGTCGAATTCACACTAGACATACGGTATGAAGCAAGTAGATTCCACCTGTGCAGTATTAAAACAAAATGTACTATCTGACTTGCTGGTAGTAAGGCTGAAACATGCTGTGTAGAACAGTGCCTTTTATCATTAGACAGGTAACAATCTTGGCGAAAGGGCGTCAGGTAGATTGCTTTACTCGTCTCAATTATGAACTAGTGTCAAAAGATGTAGTTGAAAGTATGTTTTCCTTCCTTCAAAATTGGACCTTGAATATGTTAGGGATTGTTTTTTAAACTTCATGAAGTTTAGTTATTTTTAATGAATTAACAATGGCAAAACACTGTGTATTTTTTAAAAATATCTTTGAATGCATCTCTTATAATTTTATATAAAACATGATGCACGAATGTCTGTATCATTTTGTAGTACCGCTAGTTTAAAGTGCACATTGTGGAGAATGTGAATCAAACATCGCTAACAGGTAAAATTCTCAAGGTCGACGACGGGAAAAGATCGATCTCGATAACTCGATAACTCGTTTTAAAATGTCATGCAGGTCACCGCGTTAACACAAATATTTTTTCAACACGCAAGTAAAACAGTGAGCGATTTCCCACGAGTAAAAACATTTGTCGGAGCGGCGCGCAGCGCGGGGTTGCCGATTTTCATGGGTGTGCAGTCACTCTTTACCCACGTGTTGTAAAAAATATATCTGTACACAAAACCTCCATAGTTGCTTTTTACCGACTGTTTATCTTTCAAACTTTTAACTGTTTCGAACTGAACCGAAACATTTTTAGCTCTAAGCCAGCAAAGACGCTATACAGCGTCATTACTTGAAATTCAGTATGGCGTAAATGGGCAACTGTTTTTCCTGATTTCCTTCTTGGCGGGAATCGATCATGATTTTGCTCGAAATTATTTTCTCCCGTAACGACAAATTACAATATAATTCTAATTCTTAACTTTTATTTTAGAAGAGGTTGCATAGCGGAGAACTGTAAAATTAGAATCTCGCTGTATCGGAGAGATACAAGTAATTCATAAACACATACTTTGTCCCGAGTCGAAAGCCAGACGAAACAACTGAATCAGACACACAGAGAAAACCGGTAATACCATATTACTATAATCAACCAGAGATTATATTTATAATGTCGTTTTCAAATTGTACAAAACATTTGCATTTGTAATTTGACGCACTGCTCGGTACCTCGCTGCCTGAGCTAATTCACGTTTACGAGTAATCGAAATTGAACCGAGAGAGAATAAAGTTTACATCGTTATCCTACATCTTACTTCCTACAGATCAAACCGGAGAGGGAAGTATTGGCCGTTTTAAAACTCTTTAATTTTCAGATATGAGATTCCTTGCTGTAAATTATAATTTAATGAATTACATTTACAATTTTTTAACATAGTTATTCGAAATTTTGCATGTCCAAGATCCACACAAATTTGTAATAAACTAATGATCGCCATACGATTTGATGTTCATAAAATGTGTGCGAATAAGTATTAGCTTCAATGAATAGAACAATTTTTCTACAATATTGTTATATTCCAAGTGATTATGTTTAATAATCTGTACAAATACGTCGCAGTGGAGCTTTTTTTATATAACATATAACCGCTTTCAAAAATTTCAGATTTTTTTCCGGCTGTAGTGGCAACGTTGCTGTTTTGAGGAGGAGAAACAACCAAAATAGGTAAATGAAATGAAGAAAGCTCCTTCTAACTCAGTGCAGCAGTCAACGGCTGAAATCTTCAGAAGCAACTCTGGAGAAACAAACATCTTATGAAGCAAATGTCAATTAATTGTTTTTATATTCGTTAAAGATTTTAATTAATGAAATACAGTGATGTTGATTGGTTGAATATTTGTATTTCAGGGCACGTCAACTTACGTTTTTGCCCCTGTCACATTTTCAAACTAATTTTGTTGAAGTGTTAAACTAATATTAGGTGTGAAAATTAGTAGTTAAAATTATTATTCCTAAATAAATTATATACGCACACTAAAATATAAAAAAAATTAACTTTCTTAAAATACATGCAAAACACGTAAGTTTCAAACTCGTTAATGTGTGGCTGTAAAAAAGTCTTACACTGGATAAAAAACGGTGCTTCTCTCAAATCTTGATACAATCCGCTATATCATCGTTCCCTGTTTCTTTCATAGAGAGCTGGACAGAATATGTTTTCGGCGGGTGCGTTCAAAAATCTTAAAGCGGAGGAGGAATTACTGAACCCGGAAGCTCGCCGTACAATGTTTGGAGATGGGAGTCGGTTCTTTTCACAAGAAATAATCCAACGAAAATAGCAACACCGAATCCCGAGTCGGGTTATGAATACTTCCTCACGACGGAAATAGCGAGATAAGTACGTTCAGAATTATACAGAATCATTAATCAAACAATTTGAATGTGCTGTTGTGCCGTTATGGTTGTCACGCGTTTATGATGGTATGTTTTACGAACACATGGGCGTCTAATATGAGGACATAGGGAATGCCAATGTCAAACTTCCTCATTGATAATTTTACAGCTCGGGCAGCCGTTTCCTCTGATTCTTATATGACCAGGAAGCCAATAAGAATAAATCATATTGGAGAGATAGAAGGCGGTGAATGTTAGGTCGAATTTACGTTGTCAATGATTCCGAGGGAAACATACGAGAATCGTTGATTCGTATTTTGAGAACTGGTGCATATTGCTCACGGTAATAAAACTGTTTCGATGTTTTAGATGGTAGAGTCTTGCGGATAAGATCTAATTTTCGACCTTGATGCATAAATTGCTATTATCAGCTGACACCTACAAATGTTGATAAAAATAAACTTCTAATCATTGAGCAACAGTTATTTAATATAGGTAATGATAAACGTTATAATTAAGTTATGATCTTGATTAAATTGTATAGGACGTAAACCTCGAAAATCAAAGGTGAGAATATTCAATAATATTTTTCACTTAATTTAATTTCAATTAGGCAATTAAAATGCATTGGCTCATGTATAATGCATTTCTCCAAATAGCAAAGTTCACAATATAACTTATAAAAATAAACTTAAATATCCACAAAATTAGCCAGATATTTTGTTCGAGATATCAATATCTGAAGCAAATATATTTTTCTTAATTTCTACATCAGTGCAAAATCTGTAATATATACATACTACGCATTACAGCCCACTAAAATACACACAAATTCCCAAGTTGTATTTTTTTTCAGTGAATACAGAATAAACAGTATTGTCAATATAAAATAATTTACATTATACATTTTTTAACTTTCTTAAAGTGAAGAAAAAAGGGTTCAAAAGCTGTCTAGGTTAGGCTCTTTCAATCAATTATATCGTCGTATTTTGAAGTAGTATGTTGTAATATCACAGCACATGAGCGTAAAAAAATATAAGTACCTGCAAGCCTGTTTCATCACGTGATCCTTTGTGTTTAGTACCTATGAGTACTCCAAGTACTTACAGCAGTTGACGACTTTCTGGGTAACTCAAATCAATGTGAACATCAAACGAAATGTCCATTTTAAGTAATTTAAATTGAACACAAAACTAGCTTCTTTTTGTTACGCGTTCAGATTTTTTTCAATTTCAGTAAGCCTTGTTACTTCTTGCTGGGTATATATTCCGCGATTTTTCTTTCCCACCTGAGACATGGCACACTACTTTCGGGAGAAACATCCAATGGCTTCCAAAAAGTGAGATTGTAGAAAAGAAATGAACGAATAATAAGGAAATGCGACGAAGAAATTATATTCATCAGACGTCATTTACATCAAACTAGTACAAACCATTCACATACATGTACATTTGTTCATCACATTACCAGATAACATTAAATGATTAAAATCAAAACATACGTTTAAGTGTGAAGTAAAATACTTGTATTTTAGTGCGGCATAACTCTTTCTATACGTTTAGAGACTATATAGAGCATCGAATTGAAAAATAATATTGATTTTAACAATGATATTTAATATATTAGTTAACATTTGAACTGAATAATTCTAAAATACTAAAAATGCCTGAAACAATTTCTTTACCTCACCTTCTGAGTCAATTGCCCCTTTCTCGATCAGTTTTTTCGTCCAGTTTCCTTGACCCTTTCAGTGATTAATTCGTGTTTCGGAGCGCGTCAACTGCTATGATCATTGGTCCCGAAAGTGCAGTGTATCTTTTTATGGTGGTAAATGGAGTGGCGGTGATATTTCATTCTGAATGGAAAATTCGACACCGACCTACACGTCGGCTAGAGGAGTTTTCTCCAACCAGGAATGGGTACAGCCCAGCACCGCCCCAGACGGGACAAACACTGCGCTCCCGCCTCGACTTCAGACATGAGTAATAGTGAAATTCATAGACGTGTGTGTGTGTGTGTGTGTGTGTGCGCGCGTATGTAAGAAAGGGGTGAGAATAGGACAAGGAAGAGGAAGGAAAAATCGCGCCGGTCGGTGGCCCGTTTGTTAGGGTACTACTCCAGCATTCGTCAGATGTTGATCAGAGAAATCACGGAAAACTAGCGTTCAGATTAGCCGGCTTCTAGAACTCTTCTTCTTCCAATAGCGGCTGAACTCGACCTAGCTATTTAGTGTAAGAAACCCAATGGAAAATGAACTTCAAATCATTCTTCACCTATTTACCCATAAAGGATAAAATGTTTTAAGGTCATTACACAGTACGTATTTGTGTCTCTAACTGTTCTCTCTAAGACATTGCGATAGAATAACTGTTATCAATACAATTAATTTGAACATATAATTTTTATTTTTATTCGTTAGTAGATGTTGGTAAGTTAATTTTGCATACCCAAATAAGAATAGTTGTTCTTTCTTATTTTCAAGGAAAGGAGATATTGTATTTATAATCTGGAACATCTACTTTTGAAGGTTAACTAATCCATTCGGCATTTCTACATGCCCCTTAACTAACCCTTTTCAATCCTTTCGTATTACCGTAAATATCTGATTTATTTTGTTAACAAACTATAATCACGCTAATCGTGAGTATTGTTTTAAAAACTCATTAGTTAATTAAATAAAAATTGTTCTTCAGTACGTAAACAAATGTGCAGGACATATAGGAAAACGCGAGCATAATAGATTCTTATTGACGTGTCTAGTAATTTTCTTAGCGACAAAGCGCGGATCTTTCAACTAAATAAAGCATCCTGCGTTTTTTTAAGAAACAAACCCTGCGGCACGACAGATGAAACCTGAAGCTTGATGCTCAACTGGAAAATACTTTTTCAAATATTGCGCTTGTTTCATATCTACAATCGCCGTCCAATTCTTATTCAAGCAGTGGCACCATCTAACCTAGCTATTTCTCTCCTCTCGAAAATCTGACAAGGTTGTAACTCTAACGTGGTACTGCCTGGAACCTAGTAGTGGTCTTAAAAGCTTCTATTCAAAACTCGCAACCTACAAGCGCCCATGCACCTGATTTTCTTCAGACGAAATAATTTTTTAAAAGAAAAAAATCTTTGGATTGTTTCACCAAAACTAAATGCTGTATTTAATTTGATTTAATTGTTTTATTTTCGTAAAAAAACAATAAAAACGGTAGGTGACGTTTGGGGGAGAAGTCTCGTTTGCGCCCGGTCTTTGAGCTTACGTATCCTTATCGTCCTTCTACACATAGTTGAATTATAAATAAAAGTGCCAATGATAGTGCACTAGAACGTGTTAGCAATTTTTTGAAAACCAAAAATTATCGTTCCCAAGTAATATAAAATTTATTGGCGGAAGCAAATGAACAACGTATTAACGTACTTCTTACTTAGTTTTAGTAAATCGAGTGAGTCATGAATATAGATCTTTATCAACATCTCAATTTCTTTCGAGTTTTACCACATCTTGAATTTTTAACGTGCGAGATAATTAATAGTGGGAACGTTCTTGAAAATAAAACCAGGAAATTACACACTAGAACTTGGGAACACAAGGTAAGATATCAAAAGAAACTTATGCCACTATTGAATACAGTAAAACAATAAAAAAATATTTTAACACGTCAGAACGCACCTTCCCCTTTTTGTAACTCCAGCGCACGCCAAGTAGCAATTTGCTGGCAGTTGCTAATTCAGCTTTTGACTACAAAAATGGTTAAATTACAAACCTATCTGTAACATGCAAGCCACAGAATATTGGAAAGACATATGAAACTGCTGTATATGTTTAATGGAAGATTAAAGAAATAGCATCTAGCATTCTGGATCAGAATTTCTTTTTTTACAGGAACTAGAAGTTACGTTACCTGATTGCCACTTTAGATATGAAGTTTCTGATGCTGTGTATGTGGCCAACCTGTCAGATTCAGATTCCAATTCATTTCTTCTTCTTCTTCTTCTTCTTCTTCTTCTTCTTCTTCTACTTCTTCTTTCTTCTACTTCTTCTTCCTTCTCTTACTACTTCTTCTTCTTCTTCTTCTCTCTTCTACTCTTCTTCTTCTTTCCTTCTCTATAACTTCTTCTTCTTCTTACTTTTCTTACTTCTTCTTCTTCTTCTTCTATACTTCTTAGCTTCTTCTTCTTCTTCTCTTCTTCTCTACTTTTTCTTCTTCTATTTTCTTCTTCCTACTTCTCTTGCTTCTACTTCTTCTTCTACTACTTCTTCTTCTTCTTCTACTTCTTCTTCTTCTTGTTCTTAGCTCTTCTACCCTCGTTCCCGTCTGCATCTGCCGATCTGCATTATGATCCCTAGCTGTATAAATAAGGTTAACAATATCTACGGAAAGTGTTTTGACATTATTATTAACCAATGCCGACCACTGTAGAGAAACAATTGAGCCATTAGAAGAGCCATTTAAGTGTGGAATGTTATGTGACCGAGGTGTAATACTCTCATTTCAATTCTACCTACTGAAATAATTAACGAAATTCCTCAAATGCGCCAAGTCATATCTGGACGCGTTAATTTTAGTTCCTCAATAGAGACATCCATAAGTGGTGCTCATGTGCTACAGCATCCACACCCTACTAAGCACCGCCCAGCCCATCACGCTTCTTCGCTCACGCTCTCCTCCACGGAGTTCCAATTTCGAGGACGTTGTATGCACAGTGGCATAGTCGCTCGTGCTACCGGCGAGCAGGAGGTTTTAATATCCCATAAGGCTCCCAAAATTTAATTAAAAAATCTCGCCCAACTTCCTTAATTTAGTGGCCGGATGGTGTTTTAATCGCGCGTAGCGTGGCGAACAGGGCCGTAAGTTCCCCGCGAAGGAAAAGACAAGGGCAGACCGTCGTCTGCACGTTCACGCTTCGCCAGCGCATTGTGCGGCGCGCCGCTTCTCGTAGTCCTGTTCCACTCGGTTGCGACGTACCTCCCTCCCTTCGTTCTCGCCTTCCTTACATCCTTGCTTCTTCTTCTACTACTACTACTACTTTTTCTTCTACTACTTTTTCTTCTTCTTCAACTTCTTCGCTCTTCTACCCTCGTTCCAGCCTGAATCTGCCGACCTAAAATGCTTTCTAACTTTTCGTCGCTTCTCCATTCCTTAGGGAATATCAAAGCCATTTTTATGAGCATCGATATCACCAACACCATCTCGACGACCTACATTGTTATTAAATCATTTATATTGTTATAATTGTTGTTACTATCATTATTATTGTTGTTATTATTATTGTTATTGGCGTATAGGCTATTACAGACCACGCTACACGATTAACGTGTGTAATTCTTCCAGGATCAGCTTTTCAGCTGTATCCTTGGATTATAACAAGGTTGTTACGCCTTGAAGTGTGAATTATGAGATGAAAGGATGATGATAATAGGTGAAGGGACAATCACAAATATGACCATGTCTACGCAGGACTCGAACCTGCAGCCTCCTCGGCACAGACGACGGCTGTCGCAACCGCCTGCGCCACGGGGCCGACGTTGTTACTATTATTATTATTATTATTATTATTATTATTATTATTATTATTATTATTATTATTATTATTATTATATTCTGTCGTGCCCACTCCTTTTTGTTGGGCTCAATTGACTTCCGGCCTCATTCTCAGCACGATCTCATAGCCTCTTGTCTGCCATAAACTTTCCTCTCGCATCTGCCATACCATTTTCACAATTACTGGCAACCCTTTTTGCCCTTCCCCTTCCGTCCCTTCTCCCCAATTGCAAGCGAGTAAATTATTTGAAGAGCCGAGGGCAATAACGAGTCAACCGTACACTAAAAAGGAAAGTTTTACATCAAAAGAGCAAATTTCATTACGCATGAGACAGATTTATAATATTTTCTGGAAATGTAGATAATAAAGTTTAATCATTTTTCGAACAATCCAATTAGAGTTTATGGTATTGTATAATTTTGTAACGGCAACACTTTTGGTCCAGCGTACGGGATAGTAATCAAGATGGTATGCCATATTGGTATCCTGGGAATACATTTTATTATCCTATTTTTTTAAACTCCTAACCGTATTGTCGCTGTGCTTTGAAATCCCTTCTCTCCGATATCGAGCCATTTCTGGACGAAGGCATTCAGGGAACAAGCAACGGGGCTAACTAAAAGGAGAACTCAGGAGAAGCCGCGTGCGCAGAACCGCAACCGCCTGCTGCCACGTGTTTGAGAGTGGGTGGCCATCACTCCTCGGTGGGGGAAGGGGCTTGTAGAGGGGACTTGCAATGACCGGTGAACGACTGTGATCCCCAAAACTGTACTTCAAAGAGCATAACACATTAAATGAGGGTGACAGCGCAATAGTGGCCTATCCCACATTTTTAGGAAATTGCGTTCTCTGTGTTAATCACATCTTAATCTCCCTAACTTCAACGTGTAACAGTTTCATCATGTTTGCGTCGATAGTTTTCAAGTTATAATTACAAAAAGAACTATTGCACTCAGCTTACGATTACATTTCTTTGTGCAATAGTGGCCTAAGTATAGGCGATGCTGTTTTACACAAGATGTAATCCACCACAAATGTTTAGTCAGTGGTCATTCTTATATAATATCATAATATGAAAACACAAATGAGTGTTTAATTTTGCCAATAACTTCATCAGCCATTTTCTCCAAACACAGGATCTGGGGATAGGCCACTATTGCGCTGACACCCTCAAATACGCCGATATAAGTGTAGCGCCCCTTCAATGACACGAGCTGGAAGGAGAGGGGGTTTCTGTCATCCGAACGGGAGTTCGGTTTACGACTTCAATTTCGGGTATCGAAGCCCTCGCTTGGATGACGGCATTTCCCTCTCCTTCCAGCTTCTGTCCTTGTATTGATTGATAGAATGTTTGTGATTCTGGCGCGCGAACTACTAGGGACATTAGTGCCTTAAGTGTGCATGCTTTTGCTTGGGATGTGATGGTGGTGCTTCCCCCGCTGTATAGCGAAATCCGGTGCCGACCTACCGTCGCCTAGCTGGGTTTTCCCAACCAGATATCTCATACTAAATGGGCACCGCCACAGCCGGGACCAGCTCTAAGCTCCCGACTGGTCTCCCGACATGTGTGGTAGCGTAGTGCATATAAGTGTGCGTACGAAAGTAATGGGTGAGGATAGAACAAGGAAAAGGAATCAGCGCGGACCATGGCCCGTTGTTAGGGTACTGATGCGGCATTCGCCTGGTGTTGATCGAAGAAACTACGAAAAAATACCAATCAGAGCAGCTGGTAGTTAGAATTCTTTTCCAGCCAGCGATTGAATTCGATCTAGCTGTATCGCTAATGTCGAAACTCCTGCCACCGGCGGGACTCGAACCCTCGGTCCCGGTCAAAGGCGGGGCTCAAACTCCCGTAGGTGTGCTCAAAGGCTCAGTAGCTCAAATGCACTGTAGTGACATCACTTGCTGCCCTGAGCCACCTCAGCTGGTCATCTTTCGAGCTGTCGTGCGAGCGCCGGAGGGTGATTATTCTCACCAGAGGACATTTGGGTAGGCGTCAATCTAAACCTGTTTAGAGAGGAAGAATGATTTAAGTGCATTACTCCATTATTGCAGCTAGGTCATTCTTCCTTTGACCGCAGGTTGTGGTTGCGGTTAGGGCTTGTTTTTGCCTTCCTCTCCGCAACAATACGAACAATACGTACATTCTTTCGCCACCTCTATCACCGCCGCCTTCATCTCATCCTCCACCACCGTCACCATCACCGTCATTTCCACTACCAGCACCAGCGCCGTCGCCGTCGCTTGAGCTTCCGCCCTTGCTCCGCCCTTGCTCCACGCCACTTCCCCCACCCCCTAACGCCACCCCCACCACCGACGTCGCCCCTTCCACCCGACGTCGCCCTGCCCACAGCTTGCCAAGCGCCGCCGTGAGGGATCGCAGCCCACGGCGGGGCGGTGACGTCACCGGCCCGCTCGCCTCACGTTTGTTTTTCGCCGCCCGTCGCGTGCCCTCTGCCTCTGCCGGGCCAGTTTCATTTGGAAAGAAAACAGGAGCGAAGCGGTCAGCGCGAATTAAGCGTCTCCGGACGCCGCACTCGCAGGCAGAACCAACACTCATTAAGTGGCCGACGTATTTCATTTCGGCGCGACTGAAATATGCAATAATATTTACGCGGGAGCGCCATCTCGGCGCTATGAATAACTAAAGGAGAACTGCTTTAATTCGCACCTCCACAGCTGCCACGCCGTACGTTATCGCTGAACCCTTGCTTTCTATTTTCAAATGAGCTTTCGGCGCGCTTCGAAGGGAAATATTTTTGTGTTTAATTAATGGATTGATGGATGCTTCATGAAAGCGATAAATTCGCAACTGAATTAAAATTAGAAGTCAATTAAACAAGCGTTTCGTTTGAGTGTATGTTGCCGTACTATATGCGAGCTGCCGATATCAGTAACTACACGTTTCACGTTGCTTCTGGAAACAAACTGTAGCCTTTGTTTTTGCATTATTTTCACTGAAATATTCGAAAAATAAGTTTACGCACTTACGACATAAATTCAGGAAGTATGCAAGACTTGCGTAAGTACTATAATAATTAACTTTAAGACTGAGATTTTCTGCTCTGCATTAAACTTTATGCACCGCATAGTTCACATTTTCTCTCGCCAGAAAAAATGATAAAGCATTGTGTTTCGTAAAACGATTCCTACGACAATTTACTTCATTTAAAATTATTTTTTACGCTTGAATGTAACTTAAGTATCTTAATCACAGCCTTACAAAACGTGTCTTCGCACTACTGCCTAACGTAGAGAGCGTTAATATTTAAAACCGTTGAAATAGTATGCTGTGGGGTATAAAACAAGTACTGTGTTGCAAATAATGCAGTACTAACAGTTTTCCAAGAACTACAAATCAACGCTACTCTTGTTTGTTTCAAAACCCAACAAGATTGTTCCAACACGGTATTCAATGTAGGGGAAAATTTGATTTGCAAAAGTTTCAAAATAATTATAATTCAACACTCGGGTTGACTAAAAAAAATATTTTTCAAATTAATTTTTCTTTTTCATTAACAATGAATTCGCTTGATTTGATGAACAGTCGAGGGTTACTTTACATGCAAAACGTGTTAAAATATAATCAAATAACATCAATATTCTAAAATTATTTTAAGTATTTAGTTCGCTCCATTAATATTTTTATGTTCAACCGCTTTCTGGTAACAAACATCGCAAAGTGAATGCAACATTAGGAATAAACAAGACGGTTCCGAAATTTTCGATAAACCGTACCAGCAAAGTCCCCTTTTACCTTGCTCTCGCAACGATGAGACGGTTTAATCTCGGGGAGTCAACAGCCTGCCTGAATACGGCTGACGCAGCAAGCAAGCCGCACCTCGGGGTGGTCTCGGCGACCGCCCACGCAGGCGAGAAAGCGGCAGAGGGGCCGCTGGCGACACAATTTCAGCAGAGGCCGGCTACAAAAGCGCTACAACGGCGCGCGCCCCTAGCAGCAAAGAGCGACAAGGTGCAAAATGAAAGATTCGCCGCTGGATACGCAGCGGAGGACGTAGGGCCGAGGGAGGAGAAGGGCTAGGGCGTGGCGGTAGAGGAACTGTGAAACGTTTGAGAGGAGATGGGGAGGTGATGGAAGGTCTTGGGCGGTGGCAGGAACTCGTGTGAGCGAGGAGATGAGGGCTAGAGTATCCTGTGACGTACAAGGTAGAGCGTGGGGGCAGGAAATGAACGACAGGAGTGGGGACTGGGATCATCCGAATGTCGGCAGCGAATTCTAAAGCGAAGTTGAGAGGGGTGCAGAGAGCGACGTCATAGCGATGTCGAAAGCAATTTCGAGTAGAGTGATGTCGGGAGAAAAAACAGGGTGATTGCGGGATGCCAGAGGCGATACGTGGAGAGAAGTCGGGAGACATGGTAGTGATGTCGGGTGCGATGACAGGAGTGATGGGTTATGTGTCCATATGTGATAGATTGGGTGGCAGAGGCGGGATGAAGGCGGCGATGTGAGGTGTGGGGTTGGGGCGATGCCGTGTGACATGATGGGAGGGAGATTGGGACGTCGGCAGCGATTTCGGGTTTCATATTACAATGTCAGAAGCGATGTTGGGAGAGGTGTCGAGTTTGGTTTCAAGCGGCATGCCGGTGGCAGTATCAGGATGGGATGCGGGCGACGCTGAAAAACATGTTCGGAGCAATGTCGCGAGCAATGTCGCGAGCAATGTTGTGAGCAATGTCACGAGCAATGTTGTGAGCAATGTTACGAGCAGTGTCGTGAGCATTGTCGAGAGAAATGTTGTGAGCAATGTCGCGAGCAATGTCGTGAGCAATGTCGTGAGCAATGACGCGAGCAATGTCGTGAGCAATGTCGTGAGCAATGACGCGAGCAATGTCGCGAGCAATGTCGCGACAATATCGCGAGTGATGTCGGAAGCGGTGTCAGGAACGATGTCGGAAGCGATGTTGGGAGCGATGTCTGGAGCTATGACAGAAGCAATGCCGGGGATGGGATGGGATGTTGAGACATGTTGCGAAGTGTCAGATGGGCTGTCAGAGGCGGGATGGCGGTAGCGGTGTCAGGGAAAGTGTCGGGGCGACAATAGGACCGGTGTTGCCGACGGGGATGGAGGCGGGTACGGAAAACAAGTCGAAGGACGGAAAACGAATCATGAGAGGGTATCTCGAAGAAAGTTGGGAGGGGAGAGGGAGCGTCAAAGGGCCTGCGAGGCGCTTCCGGCTAATGCTGAAGTTAACGAGTTTTTTTTTATTTTTTTAAAAAAAAATTGCTTCATATTCATTACTTGTTAATTTTTACATAAATATTTATTTCAAATAAATTCTTATTACATGTTACCCTTTATATTTAGGATATATTTTTAAATAGTTTACGAAAACAAACAATTATTTGCTATTGAATAAATAAAATGCATGCATATTAATGATTTAATATTACTAAGCAGGTGCAACTCGAAACTGTTTAATCAAAAAATGTACAGCGAAACTTCATCTTTAGTATATTTTGATTAATTTCATTCGATCCCGATAGCCCAGATCGCTAGGCAGTAGTGCCATGGCGATTTCGGATAGAAGGATCGAGGGTTTGAATCCCCCCACGGGCATGGATGCATTTGTGATCATCCCTTCACCCTTCACCATCCTATCACTTTATTAAAGAAGGATTAATAACTTACCGCGCGAAATTTAATAATTTAATATAATTTATAATAATATAATGTAGAAGCCCATCCCATCCCCGGCATTGCTTCTTTCATAGCGCCAGACATCGTCCCACATCGTTCGTGACATCCGCTCTCGACTCGCCAAAATATTCTCTCACATCGCTCTCACATCACTCCCAAACATCGCTCCCAAAACATCGCTCCCAACATCGCTCCAACATCGTTCCCAACATCGCTCCCAACATCGCTTTCCGACATCGTCCTACACCGCTTCGACATCACTCGGCGATATATGTCGCACATTGCTCGCGACATTCGCTCGCGAGATTGCTCGCGACTTTGCTCACAACATTGCTCCGTGACATTCTCTTTACATTGCTCTGACATTGCTCGCCGACATGCTCCACATGCTCGCGACATGCTCGCGACATTGCTCGCGACATTGCTTCGCCGACATCCTACCACATCGCACCCGTCATTGCTCCGTACATTATTTCAGCATCGCCCGATCCCATCCTATACTGCCCACC
>BOPP01000006.1:15850170-15874674 GCA_017312745.1 Gryllus bimaculatus | reverse complement strand
GATCGAGAAAGAGAGGTAGAGAAAGAGAGAAAGGAGAGAAAAGAGAGAGAAAAGAGAGTGAGAGGAAGAGGGACAGAGAGGAAAGAGAGAGAAGAGGGAGAGAGGAAAAGAGAGAGAGAAAGAGAGAGAGAAAGAGAGAGAAAAGAGAGAGAGAAAAGACGAGAGAAAGAGAGAGAAAGAAGGACAGAGAGAAGAGAGAGAAAGAGAGAGAAGAGAGAGAAAGAAGGGGGGTCAGAGAGGAAAGAGAACTAAGCGGTTGGAGAAAGAAGAGAGAGGAAAGAGAAGAAAAGGAGAGAAAAGAGGAGAGAAAGAGAAAGAGAGAGAAAGAGAGAGAAAGAGATGAGAAGACGGAGGAGAAAAGAGAGAGAAGAGGAGAGAGAAAGAGAGGAGAAAGTAGAGAAAGAGATGAGAAGAGAGAGAGAGAAGGAGAGAGAAGGAGAGAGAAGGAAAGAAGGAAGACGAAAGGAGAGGAGAAGGAGAGAGAAGGAGGAAGAAGAAGAGAGATAAGGAGGAGGAGAGGAGAGAGAAGGAGAGCAGAAGGAGAGAGGAAGGAGAGAGAAAGGAGAGAGAGGAGAGAGAAGCGAGAGAGAAGGAGATGAGAAGCGAGAGAGAAGGAGAGAGAAAGAGAGAGAAAGAAGGAGAAGGAAGAGAGCAGAAAGAGAGAGAAAAGAGAGAGAAAAGAAAAGAGAGAGAGGAAAGACGGAGAGTAAGAGAGAGAAGGAGAGAGAAGGAGAGAGAAAGGAGAGAGAAGGAGAGAGAAGAGAGAGAAGGCAGAGAGAAGGCAGAGAGAAAGGAGAGAGAAGGAGAGAGAAGGAGATGAGAAGGAGAGAAGAAGCGGAGAGAGAAGGAGAGAGAAGGAGAGAGAAAGAGGAGAGAAAGACGAGATGAGAAACGAGAGAGAAAGAGAGAGAGACGAGAGAGAAGAGAGAAGAGAGAGGAGAGAGAGAGAGAGAGAGAGTAAGGGCGTTGAGGATAAGGACAAGAACCGGTAGAATTATTCTCCAGACGCCGACTGAAATTCTGCCTAGCTATTTCAAGCTTGTTGTCCGCCGGGACTGCGAACCCCAACTCCCGGTCTAGAGGGACTGGCAGCGACAGACTTTGATGCCCTGAGCCATATCTTCCCGGGGTATGTAATAAAATCAATCGTTAAAATAATACGATCCGTTGACAAAGGCCCACTACTACCCAAATTGTTGCACTATCAATTCCAAAATTGACGCCATTTTTGGGAAAATTTTGAAATTGGTAAGTCTTGATGTTAAATATCCCTGAAAATAGAAATACATGTTACACATTTCCAGGCCCTTGGTTCATCAGATCGAATAAGGAAACAGAGAACATCCTTAGAACAAAGATGGTTGATAAAACGAGCAGGCATGTTTTGCCATAAAAACAATTTTTCAGACCCAGATGTTTTGATTATGACGAAGCATGTTAGATGAAGTTATTTACAGTTTCAGGAGCAAGGATTATATACCTTTTTTCATATCAGGATCTGACAAAATTGAGTTTCTGAAATGAAGGAATCTCCGTTTTTATGCTTGCAAATATTAGATGATTTCCTATTCATTCTACACTGTATTGTACTACTACAAATAAGTAGATATATTACAAAGAAATTGACCAGAATAAAATTTTGGTCTAAATTGTCACAAGATCTTTTGGTTATTTGAAACAACGATAAACTATTTTGTAATGATAATTAAAAAACAAATTTTTTATTTTTTATCCGAAAGTATCAACGAATAAAACTATTTTCCATTGAAACAAAATATGCTACAAAATTATTATGTGAAAGAGCTTTCAAATTTACTTTTGGTGTCGTTAAAGCCAGAAATAAGAAACCCTCGCTTTATAATGCAAAAGGAAGTATTACAGCGGGTATACAAATCGATAACAGCATATTGCATCACATTCCGCTCAATGGTAACACTAAACCTTGCGTTCCGTTCATTTGTATTCACCATCACAACACGCAGGACAAACAGATTCCCTCCCCCTCCAAACATACCTCAACAAGCTTTACAACTCCACATTCTCGGCCCGAAGCTTTCTATCTCAGACACCCACAGCATCACACTACGCGAATTCCTCCAAACAGCGAACACTCTGGCGACTCGCGGTCGATTCGTTCCAATGCCCGCAGGCATACACGCGAGATTGCAGAGCATCGCACTTACAAATATTACGGCTAGGAATCCAATCTCTATGTTTCAACAGGGAGCCGTTTGGCGCAGCGCTACGGTGCTTACGACGTGCGGAGCGTCCGCCCTACTCTTAATATTCCCGCGCATGCCGGCGGGGACGGTGGGTATGGTGGAACGGCGGAGGACTGAGAGACGACGGAGACGGCGACGGCGGCAGTGAGACGGCGGGGGCGGCGGGGCGGCCGGGACGGCGGGGCGGTGGCGACAACGGGGACGGCGTGGGCGCCGTTTGGGAGGCGGGGGCGGGGGGGCGGCGGCGGTGGGGACAACGGGGGCGGCGGGCGGGAAGGCGGTGCGGGCAACGCTTTGCGGCGGGGGCGGTGGGGCGGCCGGGCAACGGTGCGGCGGGCGGTGGGTGGTGGTAGGCACACGAGTTGGAAGGGACCAGTTCACGATTGAGAAGAGCAGCGAATCGCTGGCAGGCGGAACTGTAGGAAAGGATTGAGCCAACGGAAGTTTGAGGGCCAAGGATGCAAGAAGTGGCCGGACAGCGAGGAGGGCATTAGGCAATGAGAAGAGGCCGGGAGGATGTCATTTAGCCGAGATTGCTAAAGATTGTTCGCTTCGCCGTGGTGAGGGTGTAATCATTGCGTCGGTTCGAATCTTGATCTAAAACCGAGTTTAGCAGCTTTATGCCTTTGGTTAACTCGGAGGGAGAGGCTGGTGTAAAGCAAACGGAGTTTGGTCCAAACCGAAGTTGACGGGGCATATGGAGCAAAGATCTAAGGGTTTGGCTATTTTTTTTCAAAGATAATGTTTATATAACCAGCTGTTGGCGTTTTGGGGTACTCTAGTAGCAAAATAAAAATGGGTTAACACTAAAAGCCGCAAATACAGGCTCCCAGAGAGCCCCAATAATGACTGTGACCGCACGGACGCGAGACGATAATAGGAGAGTGCTAAGCGCACGAAATTATGTTGGGCGTTAATGGGTTAATGTCCCGCGCATGGAGGGCAGCGGAGCCGGCGGGGAAGGAGGGGGTGAAGGGTGAGACAGATGGTTGGTGAGGAGTACGCCGAGGGTGCTGTTGGGGGGGGGGATGGGGAGGTCTCTGAGCAGGCGCGATGGGAAAGGGTAGTGAACAAGAGGGTCTAAGGCCGAAAGAAGAAAAGAGGCAAATGGTGGATAAAGAAGGGGTCATCAGGAATCAGGAAAAGGCAGGAATGTCGATTTATCTGAGATGGCTAAAGCATTGAACGCACATGGTCAGGACGAATTCATTTCGTTATTTCCAATCTTCACCTAAAACCGTGCTTAGATGCTATATGCCTGTGTTAAGTCGAAGAGAGAGGCCGATCTAAAGCAAATGATGTTTGGCCAACACCAAGGTTTATTTGTTTCATTAATTAATTTGTTTATTTTACTTATTTGTTTGGTTATTTAATTTATTAATATATTTACGACAAAAACAGTTAAAAACTGTCTAACGTGGTATGGGGAGAAGTTAATTTGAAGTTACATTTATAACCAGAAGCAAAATAAAGGTGCCATCTCAGCTTTTTCTCAAATATCACGAAAACTGGATGAAAACCTGATCGAGATGGAAGTCATTGACCAAGAAGCTGAAGTACAGTACTTGTACTTGTGGTTGGCGAGGCATATGGCTAAGGCATAACCGTTTCGCTACTTCTAGAAAAATATGCTCAAGTAGCCAGCTGTTTGCATTGTGGAGAGCTCTAATAGTGTAATTTAACGACGTCACAATGGTTTAGCACCAAACGTTGCATATACATGCCACCAGAGAGCCCCAAAAATGACTCTGCGCGCACGGACGCGACAACAATGCGCGACCACTTTGCACACACAATGATATTGGGCGTTAATGTGTTAATAGCCCGCTCATAGATGGGGCAGCGGGGGCGGCAGGGAAGCATGGGTAGTTGGTGAGGCAGGTGGTTGGATAGAAGTGCTTGAAGGGGGCGGATTGATTTATTTTATTTAGTAAAAAACATTAAAAACTGTGTGGGACGTATGGAAAGAATTTCCTGCTGGGGACGCGTGATTCGCTGGGCAGGCGTGGGTCGAGAAGATAGGGATGGAGTGTAGGAAGGAGACATAGGGAATGGGGAAATGTGGGGGGTGTTGAGAACGAAAGAAAGGTAGGCGAGTCAGGATTTAGAGAAAGGTTTGGGAGTCAGATGTGAGAGAAACTTGGTGACGTTAGGAAGCCTCGGTCCCGTTTGTGGCCTCAGGAATGACACAAAGGAGGTGTCACTCAAGAGTGAATCTAGGTGAACAAAAATATTTGAGAATCACAAAACATTTCATAGCTCTGCGAAATATATTCATCACCGTCAGCTCTCAATGCCTCCAAAAATCACTTAATTGCGTTTAGTTGGATTAGCGACAATTTTCACAAGTGACATACATTGTTTGGATATAGGCACTAAAGAACTAAAAGTAATATTGTATGAAATTATGCAAATGATATCCCAAAGCAGAGTCATCAAATGGATGTAAGAGTACAGGCGAAAAATACCGAATTTCAAAGAGCCCGCATCCTCTCCTTTCGCCATTATTTTAATGAAACGTGGATTACGTGACAATTTAGTCACGTAATGATCCATGCAAATAATATTTCTTCAAAATGAAGTTTTAAACATTTTTCTTGCACTCTACGTACATAATAAATTCTTCAATTTTGTGAGAACATTGACAAAAACAGGACAGGCAGTAAAATCATACGTTAGCAAACGTTCGTAAAACGAATGCAAACCATTTCTACGCGTGTAATCATCGACTACCCCTCTCAATTTGAATTGTGACGAATGTCAGAAAACTACATTACCATACTCCTGGACGGAGACCAGACGCGAGCTGAGAACTCTTCCCGGCTAGGGCGAGTGCTGGTGGGAGATATCTGTTTAGGGAAAACAAGGTGAGGGGCAGGTCGACGCCGGTTTTCGCCATTCTACAGAAAAGATCACTGCAGCCTCCTGCGATAAAAAATGCACTACACTTGTGAGGCTAATTATCTTAGCAGTTGGAATGGTATTACTAATCAATCAATCGATCACGATATAGTGTAAACATCACCCCATTTCAAATCATTCACTATTAACATTTACCCTTGTGATTGTCCCATCTTTCTTCATTCGGTGAACTGATTATTTCGTTTTGGCGGGACCGTCAACTGCTAAGCACATTAGTCCCGTAAGTTTAGTGCATGATTTTCTCTCGTTTTGTGGTGATCTCTTCCCACTGAATGGTGAGATCTGGCATCGAACTACACGTCAGCTAGCAGAGTATTCTCCAACCAAATATCTCCCATCAGTGGGACCCTGACTCAGATGGGACAAGTTCCAAGCTCCCGATTGGTCTCCGGATATGTGCGGTAGTGTAGTGCATGAACGAGTAAAAAAGTCCACCTAAAGGGTTAGGATAGGATAAGGAAAAGAAAGAAAGAGATCGCGCGAGATCCGAGGCCGGCCGGATAGGTCGGCATTTGTCTGATGTTGGTCGGAGAAACCAGGAGAAACTACAGATAAGAGCAGATTGCTTCCAGAATACTTCTCCAGATAGGAACGGCTGAATTCGACTTAGCTCTCTATCTAGTATCGAAACTCTTGCGACCGTTAGGACTCGAACCCTCCCGGTCAGAGGCGCTGCAAGGCCATTCAGTGAAGAAAATGCAAAGTCGCTTCTGTGATTTTGTGTTCAAGAAGTGGGAGGGCACAAGTTAACTACCCCTGTCACCTACGAGCTCGGCAATCTAGGGCGTGATTCGCTTTCTGGAATAGAGGAAGACGAACAGAGAAATAATGAAAGGAAATAGGAATTACTATAAGAAGGGAGCACATTGTCAGGTCGAGAAACAAATAAACGTCATGCAGGGCGACTAAAATGCAAAATATAGTGTTGAACCCATTTTCAAATGAGCTAATTGTAAGCGAACTCAATGCCAAAATAAGTGCATGGAGATAATCTGTAATTCTATATGCTTACAGTGACCAAACAAGCTGTCAAAACGGTCCCTTCTTATAGTAATCTCTCTACATAGACAAGACTAAGAAGGGGCCAGTTTGACAGGTCGGAAAACCTCATGAGGGGTGATGGCATTGCAAGGGATAGTGATCAAAATAGTTACAAATAAAGAACATTACAAATAATCTGCAGTTCTATCGCGAACTCTGTCCAAGCAGTAGCGGTCCCTTCTTATAGTCATCTCTCTTTATAGGCAATTTTCTCTAAGAAAAGACCAGTATGATAGGACGGAAAACATATGAACGTCACGTAGGGCGATGGCACTGCAAGAGAGAGTGATCGATTCCTTTACAAACGAGCTAACTGTAAACGAACGCATTGACAAATTGAGTACATAGACATAACTTGCAGTTCTGTTCCTAGCAGTAGCCCATTTGTGCTGTCAAAGCGGTCCCTTCTTATAGTAATCTCTCCATATCAGCGCCAAGTATCACCATTCCCCTCAATCACAGGTCGCTCATCACAGCGGCCCCTTCTCATAGTATTATCTCTATACAGACAATTTTCTCTAAGAAAAGACTAGTATGACAGGATGGAAAAAAAATGAACGTCATGAAGGACAATGGCACTGCAAAAATAGTAATCAATTCCTTTACAAATGAGCTAACTATAAACGAACGCATTGACGATATGAGTGCAAGGACTTGCAGATCTGTTGTTAGCACTAGTCAAGCAATGTTGTCAAAGCGGTCCCTTCTTATAGTAATCTCTCGATATCAGCGCCATGTATCACCAGGCACCTCCAGCACTGGGCGCTCACCACCCATTGGAACCTGCCTGCTCCGATGTGAGCTTCCGCGCGCGATCGCACACACTGACCGCCCGTCCGGGTGCCCCCGCCCCACCTCCCCCCTGACGCGGCACCTCCCGACCCAGAGACAAAGCGCGCGCGCGCGTGAATACCAAATCCAGGGGGCGCGCCGTACATCATCTCCCGCATTCACGCGCCCCGGCGCAGCGCGCGGCGCCGTGGGTCCGGCGAGGCGGAGACGAGAGTTCGATTTTGGCGGAATCGATCTCCGATGGTCCAAAACACCGCCTTGGCTTGAAAGGCAAGCTTCCCCCTTTCATCGCGAGTCCGATTTATTTCGAAACAAGCTCGGGGGGTCACTCGCTGGTGTCCTCAGCGCCCGAACGCCCAACCAACTCGGCCGGCGGCGGCGTCCGAGCTTTGTCCATTGTTCTTGCCACGGCCACCGACTTCACTTGATTCGATTTTCCTGTTATTGCCCTCTCGCTTGCCTTCTCTCACTTTTCTTACCATGCGTACCAGCTTCACGTCTCTCGCTAAGCTTTCTCGACCGCTTTAACGGATACTGATCGGCCACTGTTGGCTACAAAACTGGAGATTATGTCTATGAACTCATTTTGTTAGTGTATTTGTATCCAGTTAGCTCATTTGTACATGGCCTGATCAATATATCTTATAATGCGACCCCCTTCATGTCGTTTATTTGTTTTCGACCTATCAAACCGGTCTTCCCTTCTCTTGCTCTTCCTGTCACGCTCATTTCACTTTTCTTGCTTTTCCTGTTGTTGCTCACTGACTTCATTTCTCTAACTTGTCTTGCTTTGCTCATCAGTTTCACGTCTCTCGTACTTGCTGGTATGCCCACAAATTTCACTTCTCTTGCTTTTCTTGTTATTGCCCAATGACTTCACTTTTCTCGCTTTTCCTGCCATGCCCATTGTCTTCACTGCTCTCGACTTTCGTGACACGCCCATCAACAACAGTTCTCTCGCTATTCCTATTATTATTATTACCAACTGAATTCATTTCTCTCATGTTTCTTACCATACCAACCGGCTTCACTTCTCTCGCCTTTCCTGGAACGCTCACCGGCTTTACTTCTCCCACTTTTCCTGCCTTGACCGCCGACTTCGTTTCTCCCGTTCTTCCTGTAATTTCACCGATCAATCTCTCTCTCTTTTTCTGTCATAAATACCGACTTCAGAAGAAACATTCTGTATATTTAAGAACTAGCCCTACAAGTAATTAGCAAAATATTACAGTAAGTTTTGAAATATTGTGCTAAATATTTTGAGAGTTTCGTTCATGTCAATGGCATAGATACTTTCAAAATTTTCTGTTCGTGCGGACTTTTCCGCAGGGTCACTGACATCGTTTTTTTAGGAGCTAGTTCAACTTTCACAATTTTTCTTTAATTATTCTCTAAATCATCAAATACTAAAATAATATTGTCGGGGAACTAAAATAAGATTGTCGGGACGTTACAAGGAGGTCTGTGAGGAGTGCCGACACGGCTGGTCGCTGTCACTCCATGACGACGGCAAATACCAGAAGACGTAAGTAGGTTGGCACTGCGAGTGTTGCTGGCAGCTTCGGCATAACTGTTTCTATACAGTTAGAGACAATACTACCATCAGAAAGAAAAATAATATTTATATTTTTATTCATTCACAAGGCATTAGTTCACACTTGCATAATATAGTTTTAAAAAAAAATTAATATACCTGTAACAAGTAATATACTTCAGCTTCTGGATCAATGACCCCCATCTCAATCACGTTTTTTTCCAGTTTGCGTACTACATTTAGCGAAAAATGAGATGGCCCATTGTTTTGTCTCTGGACATAAATGGACCTTTTCTATGTCCACGTATTATTGAGCTGTTGGTAGTAGTGATAGGAGTTGAGCGAGAAGTATGGGTTACAATTCAAATCAATCATTCGTTTTCCGTTGCAAATAACTCGGAAGAGAAAATGTCTACGTTTTTAATTCTTACTCTCTTGATACTTTAATTCATCATTCAACTATTTATGGTTCAAAGGTGGGAAAGAGATTCCATAGCTTAAGAAAAGGTGCGGAGATTGTTCTTGTCCCCGACACGTTACATACAATTTTCACTGTTCTTTCTTTAAATAAATCAAATAAAATCCGAAGCACGCAACCGTCGAGCGCCGCCCGTGCCAACGAGGAGGCCACGCGCACGCCTGGCCGCTGGGCGCAACTGGGGCGTATTCATCGCCGCCTCCCAGGCAGCGCTGGAATGCACGCGAATCTCCGATCAAACTCCGCGCCGCATGCAGCCTCGCCATGTGCTTTCTGTTCTTCTCCTTCCTCTTTAATATTTCTTTTAGCTCTGGTAGCATTGTTCATGCACCAGTTAAAGAGTAAGAAAAATGGCGGGTGAGCTATGCGAAATAATTAAACGTCCTGGATGGGGAAGATTCAACTAAATTTGTAAAATCACGCATAATTTCTTGGTTGCGATATGTGGGGAATGAGAGTGGCAAGAATGGCAAGACTTCCAATAAAATTTACATAAAAGCAAACTTATTGGTGTAAGAAAACGTTCAAAACTCAAGAAAAAATGAATCCCAAGATGCGGAGGATGACCTGATGATGATGGTACCCAGAGTATGATGGGAGAAGATTGAAAAGACAAAAGAATGGAGGCGTATCTTGAAGAGATTCCAACCAAACGTCGGGCTAGCGTGATTTGAAAGCAGAATTTATTTTGTTTCTTCTCAGCTTCTTCCAGCATTTATTATGAGCTTTTCCTCACATTCTCCATTTTTTTTTCGAGGCTCCCATCCTTTGCTACGCACGAGGTCTTCTAGAAGTATCTTAGTGTGTTTACCTTATTCGCAATCTTCCTAATCCTCTCTCTTCCTGGGTATTTCCCTTCGTGTGTGGCCCCTTCCCTTCTTTCCTTTACACGATTTCAAATGTTTTCATTGTGTTTATCATCTCTTTTATGACTCTTTTTAAGCTTTTTTTTCTCGTGATCTTACATTTTATTCATAAACAGCCCTCTCCACGTGTTTTATTTCCTCTCCTTCCCCATAATTTTCCTCTTCTCCTCGACACAACCTTGAATCAAACGCCTCAACCAGCTTTTTCTTTCCTGTCCCTTCCTTCATATTCTTCTCGCTGTCCGTCTTTAGTACCTTAATGTATTTTAGCTCATCTTTCATCTCCTTACCTTTTTCATGACTTATTCACACGCAGCCTTCTCCAAGCATTTTTGTCCATTTCTTCTCTATTAACTTTTGGTACTTTATTAGCAACTTTCATGTATTTTATGTTTTCTTTAGAGCTCCTTTTTTCAGGGATCGTCACTTTTGATGTCACGGAGTCTTTAAGAGTTTTCTCTCCTCTTCCTTCCTTCTGATTTATCTTTTGGTCTTGGTTAGAATGTATATGTATTTCATCTTCTATTTTCTTTTTCTCACTCAATCACATCCATTCCTGAGTATTTCATTGAAGCCACTACATAAAAAAATAAGAAGCCTTTTTACGGACGTACAATCATATCTACATTGGTGCAATACGACTCCGATTCAAAGTGAACTACAAATAAACGCAATTAAATAAGGGAAATCAAAGACTTCTTAACTCCAAACAGTCATATTTTTCAAGAAAGAAACTTAGCATGTAATCTCTCTCAGTGATCCCAGGTGTTGTTCAATAACCTATTAATATTGTTGTCATTTATTACTTGTTTATCTCTTAAATACTTCAAAACTTAAATTTTGCACTTAAACAGTTTTTAAAAATTATGCTAAATACCCAGAAAACCTTTGCACCAAAAAATGGAGTTAGTACGGTTTTATTCTCCCTGCTTCAACTGTGGTATTCTTAATATGCATGGTTTGAGTGATATAACATAAACATTCGTATTATTTACATTTTTTAATTATAGGCAAAATATTCGTTCCTAACACCATTTGAAAAGATTCCTGCAATTGTGGTGGGGTCTAAGTACTGCGTTTCAGCGAGCTTCGCCATTCCTTCGGATTAGTACACCGCTACTTTCGCAGCTACCAAATGTCACAGCGGCTCCATTAATTACTTCATAATCACAGAGTCTCATGGTTTTCGCCAGCAGTTGAATTCTCACTACTCGCCATCTGTTGTCTATCATACCTTATCCGCTACAGTCACACTCCTCTACACTTCCTGTGTGTCCTCATGTTACAGGTTAACTGTCACCATTGTATTAATTTTCTCTCATATTACCTCAGACGAAATTTCAACCATTACAGCCAACCTCATCGCTGGAATAAATGGTTAAAAAAAGGTGAGTAGTATATAGGATTGCGACTTGTAAGAATTACGTATGCTCACCCTGCATTTTTATAACAAGGACTTATACATGCAAAACTATTTAAAAGGTAACAAAACCGAAATGATTCTAACTTTTCTACATCCACCTTCCTCAACAATCTGACCATCGCCAAAATAAATAATCCATCTTACAGCATGCCAAAACGGCTAGCGTTAAACATTACTCTGTAAACCGCTTAGCTTTTCACCTTACAAGCTACGTTCTCTTTGGATATCTAAACAGGATTTAAACATATTGTTAATGTGTATGCTTCAACAAATAAAAGATTTTCTCCTAGAATTTTGCAATAGTATGTAACAGTAGTGGTTAGTAGCAGCAACATTTCTGCTGAACCAAACAACATTAGATAGTTTTCAAAACAAGTTGCATGTACATGCTTCAGAACAGCAAATAAAATACTCTGATATAGCACTGCAATAAATTGAGTATTTTAACAAAAGCAGTATTCACTAATACTGGAAAAACGTAGTATGAGTGTTCTACGAAGTCAAATATGTTGCTGAACAACACCATTCAATATCGTTTTTCGAAGTACGCACATTATTCAAGAAAAACAAATAAAATACTCTTGTATAACACTGCAGTAAGTGAAAAATGGTAACAAAAACAGTCTTCGCAAATTCAATAACATCATGTAGTATATACAAATGAAATACTTCAGTTCTTTAAATACCAAGAATGTAAATAAGTTGCGGTTACATAACACAACACATGAGTAGCATATGTTTCACAATGGGCGGCCTCGTTTTTGGAGCATTGCTCTCGCATGACGTCACCTATGTCATAAGCACTTACAGAATATGTCGGTACACGCAACACGAAGATTGGCGTAAGAACGCAATCAAGTAATATTTTCAATTCCATTCGTGCAATAAAACTCTAAAACATGCAGAATGAACATCAAAACGTGCAAAAACATGCAATAAAAATAACAAAACATTGTATTGTAACATTCATAAAAGTTATCAACTTATTTCACATTAATGATGTGAAATTTAAAGTGAAAGAAATATTACGATTTTAATTTTTGATTATAACTATTAAGTTTGTAAATATTGTTGAAATAAACTATATTTGACATCTTAAATATTTTTCTCCTTTAGTATGTTCACTGTGTTTGTACCACGCTTTATTTCGAGTGAGGTGCGCACGCAGCTAAAAGCGGACAACAACTGCTTTCAATCTCTCTCGTATCTCGCAGGGCAGTTCCGAGAAATTCGATGGATTTGGAACGCAATACAGCTTGCCTCTGGGCTTCGCGCCTGGCCATAAGGTCCAATGCGACGCGCGCACCCAGTCTCATGTTAAGTTGAGCGAAGACTGGCAAAACGGATACATGATCCGATTGAGAAGATAGACCCGGAACATTGGGTGAGCGAGCGCAACCAAGGGCCGCTGACAGAGTTCGTGGTAACACCGCGCATCCTCATTCCTAACTGTATAATCCCTCATAAATTTTAATTAGATAATAGGTATCATGAATAATATATTTGCTCAGTTCATAGGACGACAAAATGCAGGATTGAACGGCACTCATGTTTCACAGACCACCCGAACACTGCTCTGTGGGGTTGTCATAAAAATATTTTCTTAAATAAAACCTTTAAAATGAGGTAAATTAAAACAATTTGATAAAATAAAGATTTAATTTTATGAAATAAAATGGTTAATAATATGGTTGCGAAAGCGTCCTGTAAAACTCCAAAATGTGCAATTTTTAGTCAGCTTCAACTAAAACGTGCATTTTTGTGTAGTAAGTGCAAATTCGTTCAAAATAAAACAAGTTCAAAAATAATGTCTCATGATTCAAATTTCTGTCACGGTTTTATCTAATTTCAAGTCAGCAAAGGAAAGATGTTACACGAATTTCCGATCTTTATTTATTATATTTCCCCTAATTTCTAGGCGTCAATTATGTCATCCTATGAGTGTACTACAACCGTAAACATCTTTCAAATGGCCAAGAGATGCAGTTTTCTTTTAATTTCTACGCGTTTTGGAAATACGTAATATGGAATATCAGACAAATGAGTGTATTCAAATCAATATCCTACAAATTAAAATAATGTACGCAAAATACAACTTTTATTACTCTAATAATAACTTATTTTATTATTATTACTATTTCAAAGCTGATCGTAAGTATTAATGATTCACAGAAGTCGGGTAAAATGTGTGCAACATTTTAAACAGTTCTACTATGAAAATACCATCTGGAAACTGTTCTGCACCACGATCAAACTAGTGGTGCTACACAATGACACAGATTTTCCATTTTTAGTTTTCTCTTTCCACTGGTCTCGGTTAGATATACGAACTTGCCATCTCTTGCCGTCCAAAGTACATTTCTTAAAGAACTTTCCTAATTTTTCGGTTTCTTAATATTAGAACGGAAATATTAATTTAATAATATTCAAGAACAGTAAAATCTCTATATAAATGGCAGTTTTTTTTTAATATTGGAAACGTTTTAAAGGATATGGCGTTCAAACTTTACTTACTGTAAATGCAAAATTTGAAGCTCTTTTTACTGAAAAATGTTTGATTTTTCAAAAAACTTGATTAGAAAACATATGAAGGACATTAACTAACAAATACAACAGTTTTAAAATTCCTGGAAATGTGCTTTATAACAGGCATATTATCGTGAGCGATGTTTCAAAACATTACATTTGTGTAATTAAAAAAACGTCGTATTAAAAAGTGTAATTAGCTATATTTTGTTCGAAAAGTTTGAAGAAAAATTTTAGGTCGTTTTTAAGAAAACGACATTTGAATATTTCTCAAAACTCGGAGTTTTGAACTAGTTTTGCTCAGAATGGTTGCGTTTTCGACAGACTTGATGTGATATTATTTAAAGAACATGTACTCATAAATAAATATAATACGTATGTATACGGGAAAGTAAAAGCAGACCGTTCTCACCCGATCCTCGAGCAAGTCCGTTCATAGCTTCTCTTCGCAGAACAGTCTCCATTTCTCCAAAGAGCACCACCCGCTATTTGCAATCCTTTCGGCAGTTCACCGCATGGAAAATTACCCTGCACATGGTCAAGCGAAGCGCTCAAAACCGCTGCTGTTTCATGTTGCGCGCACAGCGGTCTTCGGTCGTCGATAAACGAAGCGAAGCTAACCTCACGGTTCGCATCGGGTGCTGTGAAATAAACTTCGTGGGAACGTAGCAGGTCATCAAAGACCGGCACTCGCCGGCGAGCTGCGCTCTTCCAGGTGAGGTTGGACGTTATCGCTTTTTTTATGGGGCGATGTAATCCGCGTGCAGTCGTGTCGGAATCGTTGGATACGTACGTAAAAAGTATGCCAAAACATTGCGTAGAAAGGTCGTAGTGTTTGTCGATTTTTGGAGGCTGTTGTTTTATCTGGCCGCGAGGTTTGACTATTAAAATGGTTCACGGGGCATTAGAAGTTGATATACTGTGTTCTGGAGGTTGTAAATTATTTTTGTTGATAATATTTCGTTCTCTTGCCACATTTTATAAGCACTCTAGTATCTCCGAACGTTACTTGCAGCGTACTCTCTTATTTTCAGAAGTACTTTATAGTTTAATTATTTCTGTAATATCCATATTACGGAAATAAATGAAGTAGATTATAACGTCATTTTGACACTTACTGATATTGAAATTCCATGAAACCTATTGGACATTTTTTCGCATTTGGACATTTTTCATCATTTTATTCGCACAGTTTTTGCTTTTTATTATTTTCTAGAATAAACAGCATTTATACCAAAACATATTAGATACTTTTTCCCAGTATATCGCAGAATAGCTGTCGAAGTAAAGCCTAATAACTGTATAGTTTAATTGAATATTCAATGAAAAATCATAAAGAGAAGTCTATTTGGAACTTGTTCATAGTCTTCCTTATGAAAGACAAATTGTAAATACAGTCATCACCATGCAGTACGTCTATATCAGTAGATTTTGCAATAAACTCAGTTTATTTTATTTTAGTTGAAGTGTTTATTACACCGTGGCTATGTGCAGTAACGATGACAAAACGCTGCGCGGAAAGGTAGCATGTTTGTCGATTGTTTTGGTTGTGGGGTATGTGGTTCGTTGGGTTACAGCATATGTTCTCAAGACGCATATTTGGACTACGAAAATGCTCCTCAAATCAATCCCATTTCGTGTAAATTTACCTTCGAGGTCATCACTTATTTTATATTTCGTTCTTAATATATTAGTTTCTGCACCGATATCTTTACTACACTTGCAATTTCTCCAAAAGTTATCAGCACACTAGTCCTTGATAAGAATTTAAATATTTTCATGCCTTTGTGTATTATTTACTTAAAAAACCGAAGAAAAACTAAGGTAACTGTTTCCCTATCTCCTTTCAAAAGGGAAGAAGGTTGTTAAAAATGGCTTTCATGTTGGATTTCATTAATTTCATTAACATTTTGCAACCTATTTTACACTTCTTTAGATCATATACTTTTCTTAAAAAACTTTGACATAGAATTGTATTTCAGTTACATGTTAATTACAGTCAATAAAAATTATGAAATATTTTCAAAATATATTCTAAACATTTTAATGATATTCATTCAATTCTTTGAATATAGTAATTTATGAATTTTCTGAATTACGAATATGTTAACATCGAATATAAGTGGTATAGTGAAAAATTAACTCTTCTCGGTATTACATTTCACTATGAACGAGGAGCTAATTACTGCTAATTAGTATAATTTCATATACGTAGAGCGCCCTTATTCAGAGAATCCTATTCAGGGGCTTTGCTATTGAGCTGGGGGCGTGCGGGCACTGCTCGTTAGCAGCTGTGAAGCCCGGTGAAGCATCGGGCGCTCGTAGTGGAAGGCGGGCGCGCGCAGGGCGCGTTCAGTAATGTCGTCGAGCTGCGGGCTTATACCAGTGGCGATAACTAAAGTTGTTAGTAATTTTGCTCAATTTTTTAAAAAGAATTATCATATAATGACCGCATTCTACTCGAATGAGTGTTACCAGACGAGAAGACTCACGGCATCAACTGATGTCACTGCAGTGCCTCTGACTGGGAGGTCCTAGTTTCGACTCCCGACGGTGGTAGGATATTTCTTGATGAGAATTCTAGCGTCCGGCTGCTCAGCTCGGTAGTTTTCCGTGGTTTCTCCGATGAACACCAGGCAAATGCTTGAGCAAAACCCTACCAAACGGACCGCGCGCGCTCTTTCCTACCTCTTCCTTGTCCTACCCTCACCCCTCACACACGCTTACACTAACGTGCACTACACTATACACCACACATGGAGGAAGACCGGTCGGGAGCTTAGAGCTTGTCTCGGCTTGGGCGGTGCCCCGCTGGCGGGAGATTCCTGGCTGAGGAGAACCCCGCTAGCCGACTGGGCGACGCCGATCTCGCCATATAGTGAGGGCAAACCACTGACATCTCCGGAGCAAAAACACGCACTATACTGATGGGAACTTCGTAGTTGACGCGTCCGGAATCACTAACAATCAATCGAATGAGTGTTCCAATTATCAACGGTATTTATTTTCTCACTTCAAGCTACAATTTTAATGTTCCTTCAAATAAGAAAATAAATACTAGTTCTAAATATGAAATAGTAAATAGTTTACATTAATATTGGGGTGGGGTCCGAGGAGAAAAATCCCCCTTAAACTTTTTCTGAATTTGCTCCTGGCTGAAATCGAGTTGTCGACCTGCACCCAGAACTAATAACATTACTTTAGTTTTCGATTCTGATATGATATTATTTCTTAATGAGGTTACGTTGCGATATGATATTATTTCTTGATGAGGTTACGTTCTGATAGGATATTATTTATTGATAGATTCAGCGACTTCAATAGGCATAACTGCACAGAGGTCACAAAAAGTAAGTTAACAAAAGTACACGAATAATTGTAACTGTAATTTACAAGAAAACGTATTACTAAATTACTACTCTACTTCTCCGTTTCACTGATTCTGAAAATAAGGAAAACTAGAACCCGCCTCAGCCCAAAAGCAAATGCACTACTCAAAGCGCTTGCGATTGATTTCAAGCGAAAAGAAGAGATGGGCATCCGTTCTGGACGTCTCCGCTATCTGGCTGTGGGCATCGACAAAAGGTTTGCCATACTGTAACACACATCTTACAAACACTTCAGTACCACACAGGTCGGGAGTTTAGACTTTGTCCCGGTTAGGGTCATCTTCTGCTGGGGCAAATACCTGAAGAGGGAAAACACCGCAAGGCGAAGGTAGGCCGGCGCCACAATTCACACTCCGCCACCTGCTGAGATATAACATACACTAAATTTACGGGAATTATTGTTTGAGTAGTTAAGACGCCCGAAAAAAGGCTTTGAGGAAAATCTTTCGACCCGCTTAGACATGCTTTTACTGTATTAAACTCCTACCTGCTCCAGACACATAACGACGGAATTGGAGAGAACTCAGAAGAAACGCAACCCTACTCCTTGAAGTTGTTAATTTGATTAAAATATCAATGATTTTAAGAAAATAGATGTATTTTAAGACACTCAGAAAACTAATATGCATAAAAATGCTCTTATAATCGTCTCTCGTTTTATATAAATCATGCAGAGAGAATGAGGCATATGAATTTACGAAACGCTTAAATTATACCAATCCGCGCCAATAAGCACTAAAGCTTTTCAGGGTACAATTTGAATTTTCACATTCTTTGTAAACCAATATAATATTTTTAAACTATAAACGTGTATTAAAAGTGCACCGCTTCAACTAAACTTAAATATTTTCTTGCCTAAATAATTACTTATTAAATAAAACAGCTGTAGAAATGAGAGCTGCAGACGTTGATTTTGGGCGTTCGATCGGAGTACAAAAATCGTAATGCTTATTTTCAAGGGTTCGCCTGAAGGAATCTGCCTCCTCTTTGTTATTGCCTCGAGCAAAGGGCGGCTGGGCTTTCGCGTGTGTACGGGGTCGGCCGCTTCCCGGCCAGGTGCAGTAGGAGGGGGCGGAGGGAGGCGGCACGCGGGGTCACGTGCTCGGAGCAGGCACGCGGGGCAATAAAGCGCAGAGGCCGGGGAAGCCCCGCCGCGTCTCGCCTCGCCACCTCCGGCCTCGGGCCTCTGCTCGCGACGACCCGCTGCACCCACTCCTCTTCGTTAATCTCCGTTCCTCTCGCTTAGTCCCCACTCCGCCCGTCCCCGCTCCGTCCCGCTCGCGTCCCCGCTCCGTCCCCGCTCCGTCCGCTCCGTCCGCTCCGTCCCGCTCCGTCCCCGCTCCGTCCCCGCTCCGTCCCCGCTCGCCCTGCTCCGCCCCTGCTGCCGCCCCGCTCCGCCCCGCTCCGTCCCCTTCTCACTTTTGCACGGTTCTCTCCCATGCGCTCGTTATGTGTAGGCATCAGTTTCTCTCAACCTGAAATCAGTATGAAGTAGGAACTGTAAGAAAAACATGAAACAAAACTCATTCGTCAACTACTAGTGAGAACTAGAAATAACCATTTCCGACATTAACTGGCACACAATGATGAGTTTCGAATATACAGGATTGTTACGCAACGGAAATAAATCATCCTTCACATTCATTTTCTTTCCCACGATTTCTCTCATTTCATAGTTGTCATTTCCGGTGCAAATATCTTCCTTCTGTACTCAATAGTTAACACCTAATTCAGTGTTAGACAGTACATCATGCCAACCCCTCTCCCACCAAATCTAACTTACAATCTTATCTAAACAAATATTTAAAAGTGGATACTCAAATGGGTATCCTCAATCAGTGTTCCATAAATATTGTTTTCTTGTTGGTGAGTTTGTAGCTACTACTATCCTTATTTGCACTTTAATACACGAGTGACCAAATTAATGCTGAACTATTTTGTACCATTAATGAATTGAAGGATAGCAATAATCATTTGTGTTTTAATAAAAAACATTGGTCCTCCTCAAGTCATGAGCAAGATCAAGGCCTCTGCACCGCCCGTGCAAATGGGAAACACCGATCCCGCACCCCAGGGCATAAACAAAGAGCGTGGGAGGGGCATCAATAGGTGCGCGCGTGGGGGCCGCTGGCAGCTGTGACAACATGGCCGCCGCGCGCACTCCAGTCTCTCGCCACCCCTTCCCCGCCTACGCGAGGTCGGCCAGCAACAACAAGGGGCGGGTGCCCTCGATGCCATATTGCCCCCCGCGACGCATAGTTTCGCAAGGGGTCGCCCGCAGTGGCGCCCCCAGGCCGCGGCGGCCGCTCCGGGAACTACGGGACCGCACGTAAGAGGAAGGGGATGTAAGTTATGTGCATAAATCTAGCGGGAGTTTGCGCCGACCCTGTTCCCTCCCCCCCACTCCGTCGCCCCCCAATTATGAACAAAGTAGCAAGAAGTTGTTTTACGGGCGTGTTTTGACGCGCGCCTCAAAATTGGACGCCTACGCCACTCGGCGAGGTCGTCCCTCAGCGGATCCCGCGCGACTGTTGTGTCTTGTTCTTTCGTGAGCGCGTTCAGAACTTCTGAGTTGTTCCGGGGTGGTAATCTGCACTCGGGGGGCTCTGCGTCTCCGCCTAATCCGTTTGCCTCTCATGGCCCCCTCCTCTTTCCTCGAGCTGGAATTGATGTTTTAAGTGGCCATTCAAACCACTAGCTGGCTTTCGTAAGTACTCTTAATGGCGGGCATTGAAAAGACAATTGTTAATACAAGGTGGTAGTAATACCTTAATAATGGTTTTGTACATTAAATTATTTCATTATGTTCACCGAGTGTTCCCTAGAGCTTTTTACTAATTTTGAACTCTCATTTAATGAAGCTTTAAATTTTAAATTCGTTTATCAAAAAATTGTAACGTATTTAACGTACGGAGGAGAAGTACTTGCTGAAGAACTGCGTAATGAGTTTGTTAACTAAATACTGTTCACAAAAGTAGGAAGAGCGTGTAGCAGTAACCCCACGACACTCACATCAAGCATGCTTGCAATCGTTAAAGTTAATATCTCGATTTTGGTGAATAGGTTGCTTATCTTGTTCCTATAACTGGTACACATTTATGAAGAGCTTTGATCCATAACAAGATGAGTCACAGGTCGACGAAAATCGAGATATTAACATTTACAAACACTAAAAGTCTTTTGGGTACTGGTATGGCGTATCTTGCTACTACCTAAAGCTCTTTGTCCCTGTATATTTTATAGTTCATTTAAAAAATTTATGCTTCACATACATTTATAATCATTGATATTATTTTGTAAAGGGAACATGTTTCAACCGACTGATTGACATTGCGTTTATATACACTCATTCATCTTTGCATTTAAAACAGTCAATATTGGACCTTAAATAAACTCCCTATTTCACAAATCACGGCACATAAGCGTGCATTCTATTAAGTTTACGATTTTATTCACATTTAGTGTTTATACCATAAAACCGGTTAATAATACACAAACATATGGAGACATCTGATAAAACATCTGGAGACCACGACCTTTGATTTGAAGCGAAAATCAAGAAATATGTTTGAATAGGTAGTTATTTGAAGGAAAGTTAGATGCAATGACAAACAAGTGGATTGACAAACAAGATGATTAAGGATACGAATGCTCTGGAAGAGTGAGTGAAAAATTCAATGATAGGCATTGGACGAAAATGTGAATTATAAGGATATTTTAATGAAGTTCATATTTATAAAATAATCAGAGTGAGGCTATACACAGAGAAGAGGTATGACGTTAGTTAGAATACCCAGGCGCAGACATTAATAAATCATGGACTTCCAGCCATCTGCCTGTTCGCGGCTACTATAGTTTAGTGCGTCTGGATTAGTTCGTAGTTTACTGGCTAGGATGAAGGAAATTTCTGATTGGCGTTATAACGAACAGTTCAATAAATAGTGTTGCCCAGACATATGAGTTTATTCTTGTCGACGAAACTTTATTTGAGCAAGCAGATCAAATAGCTAGAATAACAAACAACCCACGTAACAAAACTAGAAAACACAAAGTTTGGTCCAACACAATTACAGCTAGAATAAACTGTTCGATCTAATTTTATGAATGCATCGAACTTCAATTGTGGCTGGAAAAAGTATTATCCTCATTGGTTGCCTTTTGAGCAGCGCAATCGAATCGAGAACAAAGGAAAACTGTTGATTAAAAGAGAATGTTGTCTAGGCAAGCAGCTTTAGTTTTTCAACATTTACTGCAGTTTTCTATTTTGCGGTATGTAATGGAAACCGTGCTTTGTTGGTCTGGAATTTCACACAATGATCATAGTAAGTTATGAAGTGCAACGTATTTAATGAAACAATAGAGCGGTCGCTTACGAAAGTCACACTATTAGCATTTAGAGTGAGACAGTATTGCGATTTTCCTTTGTTTACACCTACAATACGCCCATAACATGTCCCGACTTCTGAAAAAAAGGCCCTACTACGTGGATGGTGATCCCGATCCATCACATTGCTCAATTGCACGCTGTTTTTCCGAAATGCTGCCTGTTCTTCGTTGCTAAAATTTATCCAATAGTAAAATTAATGAAAAATCACATTCAATATCAGGGTTGAGCCTTAAAGATGAGAAAATATGAAACTAAACAAATAATATCACTGTTTTCAATTATAGTACAATACATAACTTATAATCTGCAATATTTCTACAACAATAGATCAAACATACTGGGGCATAGTGGAGTTAAGCACACAGACAATTTAAATATACAGTTTTATTTTCAAAATTTACAAATTATCCTGTGTACACTTTAAGGTATCTCCCGATCGCCAACCGCGAAACACTTAACAAAGAAATTAAAAAAAACTGACTCTTTCTTCTGTAAGAGAGACAATGAAAATACGTAGGAGCCGTTCCACGCCAAATCAAACGAATTCGAGGAAAAATTGGAATTGATGTTTTTTTATTTTTTAAATTTTGTGTATCTATTCTAATAGTAAAAACAACTCACACATGTTTTTTTTCATAAAAATTTTATAGGTTCAGAGTTTTCGAAATCAGCAATTACATAGCCCATACTACCATATATAAATGCTCATGTTCTTTTAAGTAAATAAAATGTAAACAATTAAAAATATATTCATTTTATAGATTATAACCCGACTTTTTATATTCGTACTAAAATTATACAAAAATTGATATTGTTTATTTTTCGAAACTATTTAACTTTCAATTTTATTTTCTTTATGTTCGCTAAATTTTTTTTAAATATAAAAAATATAACTACATTCCCTAACTTTTATTGTATGGTTGTGCAAAATTTCATGTTAATGGGTCAAAAGTTAATGGGATATGCATTAATACAGTTACAATAAATTAACTTTTCCAATCAAACATCCAGCATGTTGAGGACAGCGGCATCCAGATTCGCGTCATATGAAATCAAATGCACTCAGTTTATTTATAATTAAAATGAGAGTGTTAGGATTGAGTGGTTGAAATTGTAGAAGCTCTAGTTAAAGTTCTTTAATATACATTTTACAAAAGTTAATAAAATAACATATCCACGAAAGTGTATTTTTGCTTAAAGTGTTTCACTTTTTCATAGTGGGATTTTAATAAGTCACATTCGTTTTTCTGGTAATTAATTGTCAAAAACATAAATTGAATACAAACAAAATTGTTTTGCCTACTCGAATAATTTTTGTGATGTAATTGGATTCTGCATTGTCTGCAGAATTGCTCGCGTAGCGAATCTTTTGAAGGTGTCACCAATTCCAATACATTGCCCTTTCCCTGGGAGGTGGCAAATATATGCCTTTCAAAATTCATACCAAAATTTTCGTCTTGAAAAAATTTTCGGATTTTATATTGCGGACTTGTTCCGTCGGAAAAATATAATACTGTTTTGACATTACCTACTTCAACTTTTAGAAATTTAATCAAACGTTTTTGGAAGAGATGAACTGCATTTTTATCCCGCTTTAGGCTTTCAGATATTGTTATTACAATTTTGGGTTTTAGGTGACTATTATATTTGAAACATATAGCGAAGGAGTGAAGTGTTACCTGGTTCTTATTCCAATATGTTCCTTGAACTGAATTGTGAATGACGATTAAATAGAACGTAATACGCCTAAGGTTTTCTTCTTATACCAATCACAGTGATTTTTCACATTTTATGTATTACTAACAAACTGTGCTTACTCAGTTGGGGTATATAACTCAGTGTGTTAACAGTAATACAAATTATATAAACCTTCAGGAAACACAGTCTTCACTTGCTGCACATAGTCACAGTCACTATCTCTGCCGGAAGTTTCTAAAAACGTTGAAGGTGGCATCAAACTTAGTGGTTACAACTCATGCGGCAGTCACCTTCAACGTTTTTAGAAACTTTTCATGATGTAATGTTATACTCTGATGTAAACACCAAATTGTATATAATGGTTTTAATATTTTTGTATTCTTTAGTTTTTATTATGTTAAACTGTATTATCTATGCTATTGTCATCCGTTTTTTCATTATCTGTATTGGTCTTGACAAGGCACATGCTAAATGTGCGAAACGCTGAGATATTAATAAATTACAAAAGTCTTAATTCCTGATATCTGCCTACGATTGATCATATACGGTCCAAACGTACTTAAAGCTTGCCATTTATATACTGCATTAAATCACGATCAAAACGAAGAACTAACAAAAAGTTCAATAACAATACTATTAATAATAATAATATTAATAATAGTATTAATAATAATCGTAAAACAAAAAGACGCATTTGCCAAACAGAGAATCCAAAACAATTACTCTGAGTAAAGTTCTTGTTTTTTCGTTTGTTTTACACTTCACAACAATAAGGTATTTCACTTCCCCTCTGCTTTATATCCTCTTATTCCACGTTTTCACATGAATCATTGGACCTCACAACACTTCTTTCCACTTAATTACGTGTTAATATTTTATGTATTTTATTCTAAATAGACAATAAAGATTTAACAGCATTAATAATTTAACATAATCTAGAATACATCTAACTTCTTTCTAATCATTCGTACAGTGCGCGAAGGAAAATACAAAAACTGTTGGGGTAAAATGTATGAATCATTTGTGGATCTATCAGAAATCAAATATTTTTCAATGTCCGTCTGTTTCTTTCGTTCGGTTTTGTAACAATAATCCATGACGAAGCCATAGTAGTACGGTCTTTTCATTCGCTTCTGAAAAACCTGGACCCACATGAACACAAATGAAAGAATAGAGCAATATAGCGTTTATTTCATCTAATAGAGTGCATTTAGTTCAATCCCTAC
>BOPP01000006.1:15834614-15850145 GCA_017312745.1 Gryllus bimaculatus | reverse complement strand
AAAAGTTTAAAGAGGGAGCGGTTTTGAGCAAAACTTGTTTTTGGTAATTTTTTAAAACTGCACAAATTGCACGCAATCGTGCGCAAAAAACAACCATAAAATTTCAAAACAAAGTATAAGACCTTAATAACAAGAACAAATTATGAGCAACAAATTTTATTTGAAGAAAAAAATCTGAAAAACCTGAACCCACATTCAGCTGTGTTGTGAAAAGAGCGCAAATCCTGACCTTTTCCAATGCCGTTTTAACGGCTTTCATATTCCACTAGGATTGTGTTTTTGTTACCCAAATGAGAATTTTCTCTCCGTCGTTGAATCTATCTAGGCCGTTTATTCCGAGTATCGTCCAGTGAGCAGATCCGAAGTTTAATAATCTACTTCAAAGGTATTTACGACTCATATTGAACAGGTACTGTAACACAGTGCGCCAGAAAGTCTCCCCCAGTGTCAACATGCTGGTGAGAGTGCTTGCAATACGAAGTCTGATGGTATCAGGAGACCAGGCAGCGCTGGGGCCGTCCGACGGGGTGTAAAGTAGCGGCGGAGGGTTGGAGGTGACGGCACGCTTGCGAGACTAGCGCCACGCCCGGCGGCGAATGGAGAACCGGAGGAACTGTACCGACTCGAATCGGTGCGAAGAGACTTTCCTGGCACGTTATGTCTACAGTCGAGCTAAAAAGCATCACCTAAAAAACGGACTTTCTGTATTTTTCTAATCAAATCCTGATCTCAAAAACGTTGTAACAAATCTTCGTAGAAATTGGTAATCATATTATTTTGTGTGGATTAGATTATATGCTGTTCTTATTGCCTTACCTTCATAACTTGCTGCACTTTTGAAAATCGAGTGGTGATTTTCAGGATTATATTGCAGATCACAACGCGTGAGAAAGGTGATGCGGGTTTTTGAGCACTACTGTAGCTTATATGTGCTTCCATTATTTAACAATTATTGATTCACCTGAGTGGATGTGGTTCATGGTGTTTCTGTTCTAGATTTTACGTAGGAAATATTTGGGTTAGTATCCTGGGACAACTTTTCTGCTGATGTTTAGATATTATCAATCGATGATATTGTACTGTATTTGCCTTAACTCATCAGAGAAACATAAGTCCTTCTTAACGGCGTTATTAAAGATTAACCAGTGTGCTGTCCCGTTAAGAATAATTGGAACGAACGAGAATGTAACCGAAGATGAGAGTCTAAGATACAATCGTCATTGAAATATATATTTCTTGTTCACACTTTTTTTGTAATAAGAAATGGTATTGGCAAACGTATTGGAAACACACAGCAATTACTGAAATAACAGAGTCGATTGTTATAACTTGGGCTATCGCCTAGATTTATAAATTTCGATCGCGTCTATTCGTTTGCTGTCGATCAAGTCACATTTACTCTTTCCCAACGATGTTAATAACTATATTAATAATTATATAACTAATTGAACTAAATAACTATACAACTATGTTATTAATAACATCGTTTACAATATTAAGCGCTTTCTTTTTCATTACGTATTTCATCCTCAAATGTTTCATTTCAAGTGCTTAGATAACATTATATAAGTCACTATGTCATGACATGAAACAAAATACATTCACTCTTGTTTGTTAATGTATGAAAGTAGGCAAAAGGTGCATTCTTGTGTTTATGAAAAAGCAATGGTGGCAAAACGCAAGAAGTAAAAATCACCCAGTGTCATTTTTCATGACATTCCATGACATGAACTTTTTTTAAAATTTTTATATTGCTATTCTTAGCACAGGTTTAAATTATTAGAAATGCTGAGTAAGAATTTAAGAGTCGAAAACCAAAAACACAAAAATTACCGTCAGAGCAAATAGCAGAAGGTACGAAGGACGCTGTTGGGCGGTGTAGTAGTCCCTGAACCCTGCGCGTTTCCGTCGCTACCCACCCCTTTTGGCGATCACGCGGCAGTCTGCGGTGCGAGCTTTAACTTTCATTAGTCCCGCAGCGCGGGGCCTATCGCGGCCGTCCAGCCCACCTCGCCGCAGGAACGCGACGCGCGCGAGGCGGTGGCAAGGGCGGGGAGGAATGGAAGGGCAGACGGTTTGGGCGGGCGGGGCGCCGGGCTGGCCCGGGCGGGGCGGGGCGGGGCGGGGGCGGGGCGCGGGGCGGGCGGGGATGGGCTGAGCGGGCGGTGGGCGGGGCGCGGGAGGAATGGTGGGGCGGGCGAGCGGCGAGGCGGGCGAGGCGGGCCGGGGCGGGCGGGACGGTGGGGCAGAGGGGGCAGGGCGGGGCGGAGTAGTGCGGAGCGGTAGGAGCGAAGAAAGGCTGAGCTGTGCAGAGCGGGGAGGGCGGGCGGGCGTGGGGCGGGTGGGGCAGGTGATGCGGGGTGGGGCGGGGGGGGTGAGCGGGCGAGGTGGGCGTAGTGGGCGGCGCGGGCGGTGGGGTGGGTGGGGTGGGGTGGGTGGGCGGGGCGGGGCGGGGCGGGGCGGGGCGGGGCGGGGCGGGGCCGGGGGGGGCGGAGCGGCGGCGGAACGGGACGGGTGAGAGGTGATACCCGCTCCTAGCGAACTCCAGCAGCCTTCGCTGCTCTTGGAGAGGGCGCGCACGAGGCGAGACTAGGCGGCGCAGATTTGTTTTGGCACTGGGTCGTTAGGAACGCGGGCACGCCGCCCACGCCCGCCCGCGCCGCCATTCCGAGAGTTCGAGTGATGGGAAAAGGATCGACGCCCAGGTTCATGCATCCATGTGCTGTTCAGCGTCTCAGAATACAAGCATGTAGGGGGGTGGGGCGGAGATAATACGGCTGAGGTGGTTCACGGCAGCAACTGATGTTAGAGCAGAGCCTCTGAACGAGAAGTCCTACGGTTCGAGTCACGACTTACGCTGAGTTTCGACACTAGCTAGGTAGCTAGGTCGCTAGGTAGGTAGGTAGGTAGTACCACATAATTGTCGGGAGACCAGGTGAGCACGTGGAGCTTGTTCGGTTAGCCCAGTGACCCGCTGGTGGAAATACCTGGTTGGGAAAACACACGAAACTTTGGTGTATATGTCGGAGTCAATTCCTTTCTCCATTCGGGGAAAAATCTTCGAAATTTCCCCGCAGAAATCATATACTACACTTACAGGCTAATGACTATAGCAGTTGACGCTCTAAGAAGTACGAATTAATAAATCAATCAATCGAAGATGATCCCTTTTTTCAATGAGCAAGTAGGTGGTAAATGTTATATAATGAGAGTTCCTCTTGAGTCTGTATCTCCTTTGGAAGGTGGTATTTGGAGACGAAACAGAAACACGAAATATCCTTGAAAGCATCAACTAATTACCTGCAAAATAGCTAGTGCACGATACGTTTTCTGCCAATCGGGACAAAGGTCAGACAACTTCGTTGTAAGACATATGCCATCGTATGTTCATAGCGAATAGCGTCATTTCTGCCCTTTCTACATGAACTATGAGATGTAAATATGTTTGAGGCTTCTGTGAATAGATGTTGTAAACCTCTGAAACGATTCATTCGATCAAACATCGTCTGAAATCACGCAAGTTGAGGCGTTACAGTTTTTTGCCAAGTTGACCGAATGAATGCCGCCAAGCCTCCGCCAGTTTCGACGGTTCTATTAATGGAGAAAACGGATATCGACGCTCTTTGTGCATGCGTAGTGTGATTTAGTATACAGAATGTTTCAGAACAAACGTTACAAACTGTTTATTATATGCTAATAAGTAATGATTACGGGACAAGAGAGGTTAAGGATGATGGATGGAATTTCGGTTCACTCAGAGGGATCACATTGTGTGAATGGCGGCGTTTTCTTTTCCAAGACGACGTTAGGAATGCGAGATACACGCGCGCCCTTCGTTTTTGGACGTCGTACCAACAGCAAGGGTAAATACGATGACTTACATACGGAGTAATTTGGACTTTAAGAAACTGAACACGCTCAGATGTCATTCGCTTCAGTTTTTGAGTTCTATCCGACGTTTTGAAGAATACCAAAAACATATTGTTGCCAATGCACCTGTGCTTCTGTTATATTTTCCAAGTCACTAAATTGGTGTTGATGCTTCACATACTCAATTGCTGGCGATCACGAGGCGCTGGAGGAACACGCCGAAGGCGCGGGAGAAAGGGGGGGGGGAGAGGACGGTGGGGTTTCGCTGGGGGAGGGAGCGAAAAACGTTCCGCTTGATTTGATGGTTCTTTGACATGTAGGACACCAGAAATAGCCGCGGAATTTCCTTCTTACTACGTAAATACAGCGACCGGCACACAAGTATTAAAACGATAAAGAATACGAAACTACTCTAAAATTCTACCTACATGTAATGTGTTGCAACAAACATTCAGAAACGTTTGAATGAAAAATCAGAAATTGAGTAGAGAAGAAACAGATTTTCAGAACACATTTTAACATAATTGTTCTATCAATACTCTCTAATCAATTACTTTGATCAACATTGGAAGAGGTTTAAGAGTATAAGAGCTAACATAAACAAACTAGACTAAAACAATTTCATTTATGAAAGAAGAGAAAAAATGGAAAGGTAAAAATGGAAGAATAAACATGTACACAATTGAAATTAAAACCTGAATTCGGAAATAGAAGAAAAGAGGTCCGTCCAAATAGAACTAATAGTTTGAATTATACTCCAACAAGAATTGGAAAAAGCACGGTCAGCACAAGGTTTTGGACCAAAGAAATACTAAAGAGCGAGGGTTAATAAGTAATACAGAAAGAAGACGAAGACATAATGAGAATTGAAAAACGAATCAGAGAATAGAACACAATTTAAACTACCTTAAAAAAATGAATGAAAATAATATTATTTGCCTTATAATAAAAGTAATTTTGAGTTAAATAAGTGACACGAAAAGTAAATAATTTAGTAAAAATTTGGAATGTCTTCTGCTAAATACAAGTAGCTGAACATACGAAACCACCTTTAATGTGGCAATTCGCTGATCTAATAACTTACCTGGTTGGCATAAGTTCAAATTTGGTGAAAACTATTATTAAAAAAATAATTTCATCATTTAATAGCTTCTAAGTTTAGCTGGATAAGTGGGGATTGTATATTTGAAGAAAATCCTGTACAGCGTCAGGCTTTAATGCTTGTTCAAAGAACACTTCCTCAATATTTAGGAATCCCCAACACAAGTTTCCACTACAAAAATTACCCACTATTTTATGCAGCATTAATAAATAAATCCTCTTTACACTTTATATATGAGGGAAAGATCAAGGAGACAATAAAAGACTCTTGGTCACTGGATGCGGAATATTCAACAGGAAACTGATCATCGATAATTTAACATTTGCAGCAATAAAAAAATATTTAATACTTTGTATTACAGGCAAAATTCAACTTCTCTTTTCCATACATGAAACGATGAACGGCACACAATGATTAACTTATCTTATAATTCTTATTGGTACCAAGCACAATATCCACAGAAAAAAGAAAACATTAATACAAACAAAAAATAAAATCCAGTTTTCTCTTGGTACCACAAGGACATTAAAAGAAAGTAGTACCCTAAATTACAATTTTGCAGTTACATTAACATATGTACTGAATTTACACAAATTCACAGTAGTTGAAGTATTTAGACATAACCATAACTTGTGATTATGTATGATAATATATTAATTTCATTCATAATGGTCATCGATGCCCTTATCGTTCAGAGCCATCACAAGTGAAACTATAATACATTAATATGATATTTATAATTATTGAAAATATGAAAATAATACAATCTCATATATTGCCTTGGCAACTTATTATATATATATTTAGAATTTTACCTATTGTGAAAAGAGCGCAAATCCTGACCTTTTCCAATGCCGTTTTAACGACTTTCATATCTCCACTAGGATTGTGTTTTTGGTTACCCAATGAGAATTTTTCTCCCGTCGTTGAATGCTATCTAGGCCGTTTATTCCGAGTATCTCAGTGAGCAGATCCGAAGTTTAATATCTACTTCAAAGGTATTTACGGACTCATATTGAACAGGTACTGTAACACAGTGCGCCAGAAAAGTCTCCCCCCAGTGTCAACATGCTGGTGAGAGTGCTTGCAATAGAAGTCATGCAGGTATCAGGAGAACCAGGCAGCGCTGGGGCCGTCCGACGGGGGTGTAAAGTAGCGGCGGAGGGTTGGAGGTGACGGCACGCTTGCGAGACTAGCGCCACGCCCGGCGGCGAAGCTGAAGGTGGAAGCGGAGGCAACTGTACCGACTCGAATCGGTGCGAAGAGACTTTCCTGGCACGTTATGTCTACAGTCGAGCTAAAAAGCATCACCTAAAAAACGGACTTTCTGTATTTTTCTAATCAAACCTGATCTCAAAACGTTGTAACAAATCTTCGTAGAAATTGGTAATCATATATTTTGTGTGGATTAGATTATATGCTGTTCCTTATTGCCTTACCTTCATAACTTGCTGCACTTTTGAAAATCAAGTGGTGTATTTTCAGGATTATATTGCAGATCACAACGGTGAGAAAGGTGATGCGGGTTTTTGAGCACTACTGTAGCTTTATGTGCTTCCATTATTTAACAATTATTGATTCACCTGAGTGGATGTGGTTCCATGGTGTTTCTGTGTCTAGATTTTACGTAGGAAATATTTGGGTTAGTATCCTGGACAACTTTTCTGCTGATTGTTTAGATATTATCAATCGATGATATTGTACTGTTATTGCCTTAACTCAATCAGAGAAACATAAGTCCTTCCTTAACGGCGTTATTAAAGATTAACCAGTGTGCTGTCCGTTAAGAATAATTGGAACGAACGAGATGTAACCGAAGATGGAGTCTAAGAATACATCGTCATTGAAATTATATTTCTTGTTCACACTATTTTTTGTAATAAGAAGATGGTATTGCAAACTGTATTGAAACACACAGGCAATTACTGAAATAACAGAGTCGATTGTTAATAACTTGGGCTATCGCCTAGATTTATAAATTTCGATCGCGTCTATTCTTTGCTGTCGATCAAGTCACTTTACTCTTTCCCAACGATGTTAATAACTATATTAATAATTATAATAACTAATTAACTAAATAACTATAACAACTATGTTAATAACATCGTTTACAATATTAAGCGCTTTCTTTTTCATTACGTATTTTCATCCTCAAATGTTTCATTTCAAGAGTGCTTAGATAACAAAATTATATAAGTCACTATGTCATGACATGAAACACAAAATAACATTCACTCTTGTTTGTTAATGTATAGAAGTAGGCAAAAGGTGCATTTCGCTTGTAGTTTATGAAAAAGCAATGGTGGCAAAACGCAAGAAGTAAAAATTCACAGTGTCATTTTTCATGACATTCATGACATGAACTTTTTTTAAAATTTTTATATTGCTATCTTAGCACAGGTTTATAATTATTAGAAATTGTGAGTAAGATTAAGTATCGAAAACCAATAAAACAACAAAATTTACCGTCAGAGCAATGAGCAGAAGGTACGAAGGTACGAAACCTGTTGGCGGTGTATGTAGTTCCCTGTAACGCCTGCGCGTTTCCGTCGCTAACCCACCCCTTTTGGCGATCACGGCGAAGTCTGCGGTGCGAGCTTTAACTTTCATTAGTCCCGCGGCGGCGGGGCCTATCGCGGCCGCCCAGCCCCACTTCCGCCGCAGGACCGCGACGCGCGCGAGGCGGTGGCAAGGCGGGGAGGAGATGGAAGGAGACGAGTTTGGGCGGGCGGGGCGCCGGGCTGGCCCGGGCGGGGCGGCGGGCGGGGGCGGGCGGGGCGGGGCGGGCGGGGATGGGCTGAGCGGGCGGTGCGGGGCCGGGAGGAATGGGGTGGGGCGGGGCGAGGCGGGGAGCGCGGGGCGAGCGGGGCGGGCGGGGCGGACGGTGGGGCAGGGGGGCAGGGGGGCGGGGCGAGGTAGTGCGGAGCGGGTAGGAGCGGAGAAAGGCGGAGCTGTGCAGAGCGGGGAGGGGGGGCGGGCGTGGGGCGGGTGGGGCAGGGTGATGCGGGGTGGGGCGGGCGGGGTGAGCCGGGCGAGGTGGGCGTAGTGGGCGGCGCGGGGCGTGGTGGGTGGGGTGGGGTGGGTGGGGTGGGCGGGGCGGGGCGGGGCGGGCGGGGCGGGGCGGGGCGGGCGGGCGGGCGGAGCGGCGGCGGAACGGGACGGGGTGAGGGTGATACCCGCTCCTAGCGAACTCCAGCAGCCCTTCGCTGCCTCTGGAGAGCGCGCACGAGGCGAGGACGAGGCGGCGCAGATTTGTTTTGGCACTGGGTCGTTAGAGAACGGGCACGCCCGCCCAACGCCCGCCCGCGCCCGCCATTTCCGAGTTCGAGTGATGGAGAAAGGATCGACGCCCAGGTTCATGCATCCATGTGCTGTTCAGCGTCTCAGAATAAAAGCATGTAGGGGGGTGGGGCGGAGATGATACCGGCTGAGGTGGTTCAGGGCAGCAACTGATGTTAGTGCAGAGCCTCTGAACGAGAAGTCCTACGGTTCGAGTCACGACTTAGGCTGGAGTTTCGACACTAGCTAGGTAGCGTGGGCGCTAGGTAGGTAGGTAGGTAGTACCACATATGTCGGGAGACCAGATGAACACGTGGAGCTTGTTCCGGTTAGCCCAGTGACCCGCTGGTGGGAAATACCTGGTTGGGGAAAACACCAAACTTTGGTGTATATGTCGGAGTCAATTCCTTTCTCCATTCGGGGGAAAAATCTTCGAAATTTCCCCGCGATAAATCATATACTACACTTACAGGACTAATGACTATAGCAGTTGACGCTCTAAGAAGTACGAATTAATAAATCAATCAATCGAAGATGATCCCTTTTTTCAATGAGCAAGTGGTGGTAAATGTTATATAATGGAGTTCCTCTTGAGTCTGTATCTCTTTGGAAGGTGGGTATTTGGAGACGAAACAGAAACACGAAATATCCTTGAAAGCATCAAACTAATTACCTGCAAAATACCAGTGCACGATACGTTTTCTGCCAATCGGGGACAAAGGTCAGACAACTTCGTTGTAAGACATATGCCATCGTATGTTCATAGCGAAATAGCGTCCATTTCTGCCCTTTCTACATGAACTATGAGTATGTAATATTTTGAGGCTTCTGTGAATAGATGTTGGTAAACCTCTGAAACGATTCATTCGATCTAAACATCGTCTGAGATCACGCAAGTTGAGGCGTTACAGTTTTTTTGCCAAGTTGACCGATATGAATGCGCCAGCCTCCGCCAGTTTCCGAGGTTCTATTAATGGAGAAACGGATATCGACGCTCTTTGTGCATGCGTAGTGCTGATTTAGTATACAGAATGTTTCAGAACAAACGTTACAAACTGTTTATTTATATGCTAATAAGTAATGATTACGGCGAAAGAGAGGTTAAGGATGATGGATGGAATTTCGGTTCCACTCAGAGGATCACATTGGTTGAATGGCGGCGTTTTCTTTTCCAAGACGACCGTTAGGAATGCGAGATACACGCGCGCCCTTCGTTTTTGGACGTCGTACCAACAGCAAGAGGTAAAGACGATGACTTACATAACGGAGTACATTTGGACTTTAAGAAACTGAACACGCTCAAGATGTCATTCGCTTCAGTTTTTGAGGTTCTACCGACGTTTTGAAGAATACCAAAAACATATGTTGCCATGCACCTGTGCTTCTGTTATATTTTCCAAGTCACTAAATTGGTGTTGATGCTTCACATACTCAATTGCTGGCGATCACGAGGGCGCTGGAGGAAGCCCGGGCGAAGGCGGAGAAAGGGGGGGGGAGAGGATCGGTGGGGTTTCGCTGGGGGAGGGAGCGAAAAACGTTCCGCTTGACTTTGATGGTTCTTTTGACATGTAGGGACACAGAAATAGCGCGGAATTTTCCTTCTTTACTACGTAAATACAGCGACCGGCCACACGAAAGTATTCGATAAAGAATCACGAAACTACCTCTAAAATTCTACCTACATGTAATGTGTTGCAACCATTCGAAACGTTTGATGAAAAATCGGAAATTGAGTAGAGAAGAAACAGATTTTCAGAACACATTTTAACATAATTTTCTATCAATACTTCTAATCAATTACTTTTGATCAACATTGGAAGAGGTTTAAGATATAAGAGCTAACATAAACAAATAGACTAACAATTCATTTAATGAAAAGAAGAAAAATTGGGAAAAGGTGAAATAATGGAAGAATAAAATGTACACAATTGAAATTAAAACCTGATTCGGAAATAGAAGAAAAGAGGTCGTCCAAAGTAATCAATAGTTTGATTTCTCCACACAAGATTGCGGAAAAGTCGGTCAACAAGGTTGACAAAAGAAATACTACGAGCGAGGGTAATACGGAATACAGCAAAGAAAGACGAAGATAACATAATAGACTGAAAAAACGAAATCGAGAAAAATCGACAATTTAAACTCCTTAAAAAATGAATTGAAATGATAATATTATTTGCTTATCACACTAAGTCAATTTTGAGTTAAAAGTGCACGAAAGTAAATAATTTTAGTAAATTTCGTGAATGTCTTCTCGCTAAATACAAGTAGCTGAAATACGAACACTATGCTGCATCGTGATATACTTACTGCTTGCATTCCAAGTTCATGGTTTAATATGAACTACTTATTCGCTTAATATTATTTTCCAGATTACTCAAAATCATTCAACAACATATATATGACTACGTTGACCAGTACTGTATTAAAATTATTTACAAGCCAGACGAAATTCGGGAAGAGGTAGAAATATGAGATAGCAAGGTTTTCGCCTCTGTATACTGTTGACAATTGTCGAGTGACTGAAGAACTGCGTAATCTAGCATCATCGCATTCTTTCAACGGCCGGTCCCTGTGGAAACTTTCTGTGGCTTTGCACTGAAGTGCAATTTACTTCGAGTTATCTTGTGATTTTCCAACAAATGAAAGAGGTAAGTTGACATTGATAGAGTGTAGTTTTTAATATCAGTGAGGATGTGCAATAAAATGCAGTGTTCAGTACGATATGTGATCGTACGAACGTGATGGTACGATACGTGATCGATGTGTTGAAAATCTAATATGGCGTGGTAGTTGTAATACAAGACAAATGATTGGTAGCATTATGAGACTACTTCTATCACACTATTTTAATTTAATTCTTACTATGTTACATATACCGTTTTGATGACCATATCGATTTCACTATTCCAGATGTCGAAAACGAAGTTAATAACGAGTGTAATGGCAACGTTTTTAGATTAATGTCAGCAGAACGAGGTTCACTGATACCGCTTCCTGTTGTATGAGTTCATCAGAAACATCTGCACCTCCAATGATAATTGTACCTAGGAAAGATGAAAATATACTCCTTAGGAAGGGAGCACCATACGGCTCAACTACGGCATACCAAGTCTCTGGCTTGATCCAAATATAGTGTTTTGATCAGACACCGTTGATGAGCGCAATGATCCTAATCATACACTAAGATTAAGCCAATTTATTTTGTGACTGTAAATATTTATTAATATTGTTTTGGTGAATTGTGGATTCAGCGCATCTTATGCAGAATGTTGGCCCACAGTGATTGTGCCGGTCCACAGAATGCTGTATAGATTTATGTTTATTGTGCCTAGCTGTTGGGAGGGGGATACATCAATACGACGAACGTGTAGGTCTGCCCCGAAAGCCAGTGGGGCCAGAAAACGTAATTTCCCGGCCTAACATAGGCACTGAAAGTCACGAGACTGTTGAGTAGAGTTCGCGCGCCTTGGCACACTATTACCACTTACCTCAAATAGTTCACAATCATCAACACAACAACTAACATCAAACAACACAACACAGACACACACACACAACACAACACTACACAACACACAACACAATACAACACAACACAACACAACACAATACAGACACAACACAACTACAACACAACACCAACACAAACACAACACAAACAAACACAAACACAACACACTAACAAGGAAGACAACAAACACCACACACGACAACACAGACTCAGACAACACAACACAACACAACACAACACAGACACACACAACACACTACAAAACAACACAACACAACACAACCACAACACAACACACAACACACCACAACACAACACACACAACCACAAAACAACACACAAACACCAACAACAACGACACAACACAACCAAACACAACACAACACAACACACAACACTAAAACAACACAACACAACGACAACAGACAACACACACACAGACCAACACAGCACAAATCAATCACACACACAACACACAACACCAACATACAACATACATGACACAACACACACACACAACACCGACACACACACAACACAAGCCAACACACACAACAACACCAGCAACACAACACAACACAACACAACACAACACACTCAAACACAAAACAACAACACAACATACAACGACACAACACAAACACAAAACAATCACAACACAACACAACAACAACAACAGCAACAACAACACAACACACACAAAAACAACACAACACAACACAAACACAACACAACTACAACACAAACAACACAACACAACACAAAACAACACAAAAACACAACAACACAACAAACAACAAACAACAACACACAACCAAACACAAAACACATCAACACAACATCCAACACACAAGCACCATCACAACACACACACAACCACAACACAACACAACACACAACAACACTAGGGACACAACAACTAACTACAACGGACAAAATATTCATTACTCACTCACCTCATCAACTCACTCAACTCTCACTCACTCTGCACTCATCTGTCGTCCACAGACGCTACTGCACGCCGCGGCGCGTCTTCACGCCTATAAATAGTGCACGCGCGCCAGCACTCGCACGCACCTTGGCCCCTCCCGGACCCGCCCCTTCATTCATCGGCGCTCACGGCCACGCACGCGCGTCGCTCAGCAGCTCGCAACAGACGCCGCTCCAGCTGGGCAGACCGGAGGCCTGGAAGCCAGGGGTGGGGGACGAAAATGATATTCGCGAAAAGAATTAGTAAAAACATGTCACATATTAGACGAACCTTAAGGTATCACAGAACCCGGAAAGCCAGAGGGACAAAAGTTAAGATTCGAGAACATTAAATTAGAAAAAAAATATATCACATTAGATGCACCTCAAGGTACCACGGAACTCTGGAAGACAGAGAGACCAGAAAGATGATTTGCGAAAAGAAAAGTAGTAAAATATAACACATTCGACGCACTGGAAGGTACCACCAAAGCTTGGAAGCCAGGGAAGAGGCAAATTAAGATTCGTGAAAATAAAATTAGTAAAAAAGACAAAACACATTTGACGTTCAAAAAGTTCCTATGATTCAAATTTTGCGGAAATGGACCATTATTTATTTTATGCCATTAATTTGAGACTTATAATTGAATGTATGTCATCTAGACTTAAATGTAACTTTACACGTTTTCATGCACACATTTTCTAGGGTTTAGTGAGTACCATAGTTATTCAAATTAGTGTTCTCGCGACAGACGATTTTTTCACGTAGAGCTCGATGAGGGATAATAGGCAAAATCCGTAGCTTTCTTCCTTTGCAAATAGTTTTGTTACTCGGGACCCAACAATTTTTTGCGATTTTTGTCAAAAACGCTCGTTTTCATCAGTATTCATTATTCAACTTGAATGTGGATTAGAGTGGAGATGGTAGAATTTACGAGAACTACCCAGAATATACTTCCCTCAATACGTCACACAAATTTTAATAGTTTTTGGCAATTAAATATATGAATGTCAAAAAAAAAAGCAACAAAAAACGCTAGTAATTATTTCACAACATGGTCACTGAAAACGAAACTAATTATGAAACTATTTTTTTGTGAGGGATGCTGTATATATTTTTTGTAAGTCTTGAAACTGTCGTGTTCCGGTGCACTTGTGGTTCACCTATGTATATATAAATTACAAACGTAATATTGTTAAGATGAAACGTAGAATTTCAACGTGAAAATTTTTCATTACAATTTATGTGTCCTGTTGGCGCCCCTAGACCTCACATACTCCTCCTAAATTGCAAGATGTGCTACACGAATAACTATTATTACAGTGCTTTTCAACTTCAAAGTTTTTAGAAGAAGTTTCGGTACGTTGCGTCGAAGTGAATTTCGAAAGACCCAGAAAACTCGCTTACCTTGTTATCTGAAGGCACCATAATGCTTATACTCGTACACGGCTGTACACGTAGAAGCATGAGGTACATCGAAAGGGGCAGGGCTGAGGCAGTCGGGGTGCTGAGTGGGAAAGGTAGGAAGAGGGGAGCGTAGCGGAGATAGCAGGAGGAGAGGGTGTAGATGAGGCAGGATTAGTTGGCGCGGGGCGATGCGGGCAGGTTGTTGTGAGGGCGTCAATAAAATTAATTGTATTTTATACTACGTAAAGAATTATTTTCTTTCGCTGCGATCAATACGAAAAGTAAATATCCTAGCAACATGTCTACCTCTTCCCTCCACAGTAGCGGAAGTGCCAAGAACAGTTACTTCCACTAGTGATATATAATCATCCGAACACAGAACGTTATGACCAATTCAATTGGCTTACAGAGGTGACTGAGAGCTCACTTCAATTGCTTCGGGAGAGAGTCAAATTTATTTCTTCCTCTATAGTATGCTTAACAATTGGGAGGCCTTTTTTGAGGTTGGCCTTTCGTGAAGTTTTCAATTATTTATTTATAGAAACAATTAATATATCCAAAAAATTGTAAATTCGACACACTAATAGCTTAGTCTTGGATGTGGTCAAGTTTAAATATAATACAATTGCACAAAAGACATCAACCATAAATTAAGCGTATTCATTCTTTAAATGTTGAAGTTTTGCTTTATTAATATGCTTTCTGTAATCACGGGCATCTTTTTACCTTGTTTCCTCCACAGTTCTTCTAATCTTTTCCTCCACTGAGAAGTGCATATAATATCTGAGAGGTCATTAGCTGAATGACAGAGCATGTCGCACATTTCTCTTTGAGAACTTCTTCACTACTCTCAACCACAAATACAACTCTTCCCACAGTCCGGCCGCCCACCGCCCCATCTCCCATCAACCTTCGACCGACCTCTCTACCACTAATTAACCTCTTACCTCCTACAGACCCATTACCTCCCTCCCATCTCCTTGCTGCCTCGTCCGTATCTCACTTGACTCCATCCCTGTACCTTCCACCGACTCCCCTTACCCCTCACACCCCTTACCATCCCTTCGACCAAACTCTCTCCCTAATCATTTCTCCTTCTGACCTCCGTACCTCACTTGAGCCCTCAACCCCACACCGATTTCCTATTACCATCCTTCCCTCGAACTCCTCTTCCTCCCTCGGACCCCTTCACTTCCCACTGACATTCTTCCTCACTCCCTTCAATCCTACCTTCCTTTCAACCCCAACACCCCTATATCCCTCCGAAACCCGCTCCCCCTTGCCATCCTACGGCCATCCGACCCCTCTACTTCTTCATAATCCTACGCCTCCTTCGAACCCCTTTACTTCCCACCTAAAGCCTTCTTCCCACTAATGCCCCCCACATCCCTC
>BOPP01000006.1:15809138-15833749 GCA_017312745.1 Gryllus bimaculatus | reverse complement strand
GTTTGCGCGAACCCCCGTCGTCGCCGGCCGGCTGAGGCGTGGCCCGACGGATTCCCGTGCAGGACGCCCAGGATCCGCACGGCGACGAAACACGCGCGTTTTGCTCTGGACGGGTGCGAATCGCGCGTTTTTACTCTTGTCACTTTGGCGAGACGCAGCGCAATCCCATGTCCAACGCCCTGTATCCGCGTGACGACGGTACGCGCCGGTTCAGCTGAGACAGGCCCCGTGTTTTTGCTCTGTTTTCCCACGATACGCAGGGGAATACAATGCGTGGCATCGGGCCCCCGCATGACTACCCCACGAGCAGTTTCAACTGAGTCAAGTTGGTTCCGGTTCGTCTGCCAGCGCCAATGTGGGGCGTGTTTTTGATCTACGCCGGCACGGGATCCAGCGGAACCGGCTGCATGACATTGGGCAACCGCATGACTACCCCACGCGCGGTTTCAGAAGAGACAAGTTGCAGTTAGTCCTGTTTCGTCTGTCAGCGCCAATGTGGGGCACACGGCGATGAATTCTACCCAAATGTTTTGCAAGGGTTTTATAGTTGGGCCGGAAAACCGCGCAGGACACCGAGTAATCGCATGACGACGCGGCAGCGTGCAAGGCCACCCACGCGAGTTTTTGATCTGCACCGGCACGGGATCCAGCGGAATCCGCTGCATGACATTGGGCAACCGCATGATCGCGTGACCGCATGACTACCACATGCGCTATTTCAACGGAGACAAGTTGTAGTTTGTTCTGTCTCGTCTGTCGGCGCTAAGGTGGGGCACCCGTTGATTAGTTCTAACCAAACGTTCTGCGAGAGATTTGTAATGTAGGTTACCGAACGAATTTGGTGCGTGACGATGTCGAACACGCTGGTTCGATGACTCACGGAGTCGCGTGAGTAAAGAGGATGCATGACGCGCGTTCAATGGGTGCAGACTGAATGAGCGGCAAAAAATGGAGCTCTATTCCGGCCAATATTCCCTTCAATAAGTATTTATTTTGGGCGGTGCCATGCGTTTATTGGGATCTATAGACAGCTTCTGCGTTTCAAACCGAACGAAATAACATTTTGCGAATAACTCCACCAAAACAACGAGCCAGGTTATCAAATAACATAGGTTAGTAATCTTAAGAGCCGTGTCGAAATGCTGATGATGTGTTGTTGACGTTCTTCAAGGATGAAATAATGAAATTCATCTCTATCAACTTTGATCGGACCTGAGTTGCCTCCCATTATTTCATCCATCATCTGAAGAGACATCAGCATTACCTTTGCTAACAAATGAGGTTTCCGCCCAGTGTCCCTGATCCTTGAGAAAATGCTGAGATGGCCCCTTGTTTTGTATCTGGACATAAATGAAACTTCAATTTAACTTCTCCCCATAGCAGGTCACACAGTTTTTAACTGTTTTGGACGTAAATAAACAAATGCAAGTAAATGCAAACAGTGCAGCTTGAAGTGGTTAATAAGCAGCAGACCATTTTTATAAGGCATGGATTTGTAATTATAGTATTTTGAATCGGGAGGAAGGCGTGGCCGCCGCGCGGGCGAAGCGGCGCGGGGATCGCGCGAAGCACCGGCCGCGGCGCGGGGAGACCCGACGCGGGTCGCCGGCACGCGCCGCGCGCGCGTGAATGAGTTCACCGGATGCACGACGCACGTTGCGCGTGCTTCTTGTTCACTGGGGCAGGATCGTATGAGACGTACCGAAATATGTATTCTATAAGCTTGCCCGACTTCATCTTGCTTCACCGTCATAGTAATTATTTATTCACTATTTCTCAGGAAATGCATTTGTATTTTGATATGTCTCCAAATGGTAACATTGAATTTTTTAGTGAAAGGCATAATCATTAATTGGTAAATTAAATTCTTATTACTCATTTTAAAAAAAGGAAGACCGAGTATCCTTGTTGAACAAAAGAACGCGCGTGAATGAGTTCACCGGATGCACGAAACGCGTTGCGTGTGATTCGTGTTCGGTGGGGCAGGATCGTATGGGACGTACCGAAATATTTATCCTATAAATTTGCCCGACTCCATCTCGATTCACCGTCATAGATATTATTTATTCACTATTTCTCAGGACGTGCATTTGTATTTTGATATGTATCCATACGGTAACATTGAACTGTTAACTGAAAGGCATAATCATTAATTGTTAAATGAAATTCTTATTACTTACTTAAAAAAAAGGAAGGCCAAGTATCCTTGTTTAACAAAAGAACCATGTATTAATACGTTTCTACATGAAAAAAAGAAAATTGTACCAACGAAACAAACTAAAAGGCTTTACACAGCTACCCCATTAAATGTCTTACCCCATTAAATGTAATAGTAACGCACTGTTTTAATCATTAGTCTATGATATTAAAACATACATGACTTATCTTCTCGGCTGCTTCATTTTTCCAGAGCAGGCACGCCTCTCCATAGCATCCTGCATATCCAGCGCCAAATTTCACTTGTCGACGTTACTTACACACTTTTCATTGTCTCATTAATTTCAAAAAACCATACATGTATCGCGAATATTCTCTTACTGATAAATTATTCATCAATACAACGGAGAAAATTCATCCGTCGTCGCTTTCGATTCCGAAAGCAAAGTGTCGTACATCCATCTACACTTGCCGATCAATGACCATCAAGTCTCCACACACTTCACAAACGAAGCACTCATGTCACAACCCAATTCATGTAATACCCAATACAATAATATTCAATTCAAAACAATAATGTACTGTAATATATTGCACATAGTATTGTCATTCATTGCAGAATAGCAGCCTGAAAATACTGTCCCAGTACCCCTAATATCCGACCTCGGGATGTCTGACACCCTTCCCCCCCCCCCCCGGAATTCTCCACTCTTTCTTAACGCCGATTCTTACACATTACGGTACTTCAATAGTACAATATAGTACGTCTTTTGCATTCTTTTTCGATTGTTAGTATAACGATATACTCTGAATAAAATCAACATACTAATATCAACATAAAACTACTTTATTTTTTCTTTAAATATCTGAATACTCACTTATTTGTGATTTCATTAATTTTTATTCTTCTTCTGATTTTACATTCTTCTTCTGGAATGACAATGTTCTGGCCAAGTAGGATATTAGGGGTTCTACTGTAGGTGGACTTCCACTGTGTTTATGCTGCATGTAGACTAAAGCTTTGATCTAAGTTTAACTTTCCAAACCGTACATAAGGACACTGCGAAGATTATTAAAATAACTCGGAACTTTGCAGATTAAAAACAAAGAGATGTTATTAAACAAAAGTCTCCACGATCATCATTCCAACTAGCAGCAGTTTACCTGCAAAGCTTGTTGTGGATAAGTAGCAGAAAAACACCTTTACCGGCTGTGGGTCTTTTAATTAGAAATTGTTGATTCCGGTTAAAATGTGATTTCCGCATAAAAACAGATTCGAAACGTCGAAAATTCGCGAGGCGTCTACAGACACGCGGTTTCAATGGATGCAAAACGCGCGGACAGAGTGTCTTTAGAGGGGTAGAGTCAAAGTCAAAGCGAGTTGAAGCACGGCTGGCGTTCCTTAGGAGAAATCTACGCAATAAGTACGATCAATAGCTGCACCTAACCAACAAGCTTTTTTTGTTGTGTAGCATTTTGAGATTTTACTGAAATGACATTCGTTTCAGAACTCAGCAAAGTGTTACCTTCAAAATACATTTTAGGGATGCAGAGCACATTGACTGCAAATACAAAACTGGACCGACTTTGGAATATTTGCTATTTTGACACTAAAAATATGACTGCAATCAGTGTTCTCGTAACAGCTTACAACAGATTGCGTTTTTGTTTCTCGAGAAGTTAAAAAACAAAGACCTGCAGTATAATCGAATAAACTGGAATTCCAGGGGAACCTCCAGTGTTCAAACGGCATACAAACGCTTTCCTGAAGCGTTGATTGTTTATGGAGACTCATTTGGAATTTGAAAAAGGCTTCACTGAAGCGTTTGTTTGAAACAGGATGTCATATTAACATTTCGTTCGACCTGTTCATTATTGAAACCCTGACGAATCGTGTCTGACAGAATATTTTAACTTGGAACAATCGTCGATGTCACAGTACAGTACTTCAGAAAAAACTTGTCAATTTTGTGCTATTAATGTAGGACCTTCTCAATGTATACTAATCAATATTCAGACTTTTATGAATCAATTGTTCGGAATAATAACCTTAGTAGTATCTTAAGAAATTCACAAAAACCTGAGTGTCAGTTATGCAGACGTGAACATATGAAGTAGCCTCTACAACGTTAGGAAAACGTAAATCAAGCTTCTGTTTTTGAACTCATGTGGTTATTGCAGCATGGAAGCCAATAAGGTCAGGTGTATGAGAGTTTTTAACCGATTTACGTGATCTCTACAGTGAATCGAAATATTATTTATTAAAACAACAATTTTAAAACAAATTTAGAAAACACATTCAATGAATTTGACAGTCGTTGCTTCATCAGATTTGGCGCAATTTCTTATAATTCACTACAAATGTTTTAGTTCTATAGCTCTCAATATGCTGCAGAAACTACTAATCGATGCTAAGTACTAAAACAACGATATCCAAATTTAAAAAATAGTGGCAACACAAAATTAGTTATAACTACTGGCCGGCAGCACTAAATGCGCTGCTGGGCAAAACCACATAAAATGTTTTTCCAAAAAAGAACCACGCACACTGCTCAACAATCACAGAAACAACACATAAAAATATATCGCAGTATTAAAATAAATATTTTAACAAAACAAATGTTACAAAGTGTTTAACAAGTGCATGTAACGAGCACTTAAATGACATCGTATACCATAAATACAGAAGCGTAGTTCTTTACACACTAAGAATATAAAAAAAACGTTGCTCTTCAATAACGTAGCTCGCTAATAGCAAACGCTTAATGACGGGCGGTTTCTTCCTTGGAGAGCTTTGCTCTCTCATGACGTCAGCTGCGTTGTAAGTAGTGGCGCTCGGAGTATGAGAATTCAGTCGGTACGCGCAGTATCAGAATAGGCGGAACTCAAATATTTGCATTTCTCAGTCAAAATCGAAACTTTTTGATAAATATTTAATTTTCGAATTGAGTTCCTGGTATCTACGGAAACCATAACCACCTCCTCTCCAGCTCTCCGAGGCTGGAGGAAGCTTAGTTTTCTAACAATTTTTGTTCACATGAGAAATCTACACTAACAAGAAGAATTCAACCACAATTCAATTCAATTCACAACAACATTTCAATGAAATTCATTCATGTAACCGACATCGATTCCATAAAATGTAGTGTATGAATAGATACGAAATGTTTTAAGACTCTTTATCAGAATTGTCGCAGAGTCTTTGTCAAGTTGGGTAAAGATTAAAACAACACAAATGTGTATAATAAATACGTTAAAAATGTTGCTTGAATCACTATTACAATTATTTTTCGCTGCCGCAAAGAGCAGATTGGTACCTAATATATTCCGCCAGAGGCCAGCAAGGGTGCAGCAGAACTGGCACCAAATAGATTTGCTAGAGGACAGTAGCAGAGCGTAAAATACATTTTTTAATTTAATAGCAATGTACAGTAAAATGAAATAAAAATATAGTATACGGATTATTACAGTAATCGTAGTATTACATTAAAATTTCAACAAATTACATGATGATTAGCAATATTAAACGCCGTGATTTATAAAAAAATTATATTTTCCTCTTTCACAAGGATTGAATGTGAAGAAAGCCCGGGCAGTATAATTTGCTAGTGAATAATAAAGGTCTTTTTTCCCCAGACCCAAATGCAGGGCCAGTGGCCTGCAAGTCAAAAAAAATTGTTGTCAACACAGAACAATCGCCTATTTTGTTTTACAAGATATAACATGCACCGTGCTCAAGAAGAAAAAGTACATTACTCTCGCATAACGCTGTTATAAATTAAGTAGTTTCTTAAATGTCTTCGTGAATATTGCAATATATAGTATAGAATAACACACTACAACACTACTTTACATATAAAGAATATCAAAAAGGTTAATGTTCCATATTGTAGAACGAAAGTAGCATATATTTAATGATGGGAGGCTTCTTCCTTTGCGCCTTGCTGTCGCATGACTTTAGGACAATAGTGTCCTAAAAGTGACGCGTTTGGGTTGCGAATTTAATCAGAAGGCGCAGTACGAGAACAGGTGTTTGGTTCGATTGGCTTCATGGGTTCCGATCTGCCCAGGAAGATCGGCATCGGTTGTGAGCTACCGAGGGTCCCACGAGCGTGTCCATGAGAACCGCTGAATGGGGGCGGGGCATCATTGATAACTGGCGCGCGCGCGCTTGAGCTATTTATCCTGGGTGATTCGGAACTACCTTCAAACCCGCGAGGTGAGGCATCTATTTTCCGGTATGATGTCGTTTCTGCGGAGATAAATTAGGAATTCGTAGTCATTTTCAAATTATCAAAGAAATTCTAAAAGCAGAGTCAAGAGGCATATTAAACGCCGCCTAACCATACGCTGCATTATCCACAGAAACATGTGGGCATTTTGTTGCATAAGAAAGGTGACTATTCAAACACCAAGAGACATAAAATGAAATTATGAAAGTTTGTCCAATTTATTCATTTTCTTATTTTAACTTGTAACGGCCACAAATACATTATATTTATGTTCCTAATTATGTTAGATTGAAAAAGTTTTTTTAGTGCATTTATTCACCTAACTAAAAAATACTATTTTTTTTGACTGTCTATTTTCTTGACTCTTAGATATTAGTATTGACGATGTGTGGTCTAAACGTACAATACAAAATGCCACTAATTAAATATTTAGTCAAGAAATCAAACAACACACTTTTTTTACTCAATGAAATTGAGTGAAAATACAGATTAATTTAATTAGGTACGAGGGCACACCCTAATCTCACAAGCAAATGCAGAAAAACAGAATTGTATAAAAAAATTAAGAGATTAAGTTTAAATTCTCGATAGCCTAACTTTTCTAAATGCACCACCTAATATGTTGATTGTCGCCATCAAGGGCATGGCCGAACTTATTCCTGAAAATGACACGCTGTTAATCGAACTTCACATTAGATACCGACATCATTTGGGACTTGCGATGCTGTTGGGGTACCAAGGGCACTCTTCGCATTTCTCTGCGAACGTTGACTTCTGCGTCACGCAGTGGTATTGAAATTATACTGGCTTTCATTGGATGATGAAGGAAAGTTTGCTGAACAATCCGTGTATGCCTCCTCTTTGAGATTCCAGATTCCCGTGTCGTGTGTCGATTTCGTTTTATCCCGTATCAAACCTTTCGTGATGGAATCTACTTTCTACAACGGGAACAAGTAGAACGAGTATTTGAATAACTTCGAATATATTCCCCATTGAGCTGAAGTAAACGTGCACAGATAATGAAATTACTTTTATGTGCAGGAGCAAAACAAGAGGTCATATCAGTATTTACTCAATGCATCAAAGGAAAAGACAAAAAACTGATTGAAATCGTTCAAAGCTGTGCGAGTTTCATTTCTAAAACAAAATTTCTCTAAAGGTTGTCACGGGTCCGACTAGTAATAATTATTACAATACCTGGCGTTGAAGATAAGCAAAAACCAATGATAACTCTTTTGGCAATGGTACTCAATACATATGCTAGCTTTTACCCAACGTGGCCGACAGGGTGTGGGATTGCATGGGAGCGAACGCTGACCGCACCTGCACCATGACAGAAGCGGATTATAGAGAAGTGGGAGTGAGGTGGAAAGGAGACCTAAATAAATAGAGAGGTTTTTCAGAGAGAATTATAAAAATCATTGAATCACATTAGAAGTTTTCACGTGTCTTTATCGTTAGAAGTGTTAAAATCATTTTGCACATAATTCCTTCCAAAACCTCGATAAATGGAAATCGTTCCCAACTGTGATGGCGAAGTGTGCTACTAATGCCAAGTTCACATCATGCCAAATGAATTCGATAAGCTTTTGTTCGAAGATAGCTGTTCAAGAATGCGATGTTGCATCATGGAAACCACTAGCAGCACACACTATCGTCACAGTGGGAGACTAATTCCATCTATCGTGATCACGTAACTGGTATCGTTCACGTCGAAATTCTGATGGGAGTCGTGTACTATGCCACATCGGATTTCAGGCGAAATTATGATGGAGTATCGTTTTCTAATTTACCTCTATAGTAACATTAAGAGATGATGTGCATGCGCAGCAGCTTAAAAGCGAGTTCTTATCGTAAACTAGTACGATACTGGGCCACCCATTGTGCAAAAACGCAACAGCGAGAGCATCTGCGCGAAAATTATTCGTCCGGAAAGTAGTTTTAAATGGCTCATTCCGTTGCTGACCCATTCCGTTGTTAAGACACATACACACGCTACAATAAACCTTTTCTACATTGAAAAATGCGAACTTGCTTTGGTAGAAAAGTTGACGATTTTGTCTATGAGCTTAGTAATTTTATTTGTGCCTACAATACCCCATTTTAAATTCGTTTCAAGGGGTAACATATGGCAAACATAGAAACATATATTTTCGAAATTCCTCTCATTTCCTTTCATTTCCGCACGTTACAAAACCCAAAACCATCCCTGAACCTACAGAGAGGTTGTTGACAAGTGAAGTGAGTAATGCCCACCACACGTGCTCTTCGTTACAGGAAGCGCGAAGCATTACGAAAGAGATGTTTACGGAGATTTCCTGGAAAGCGTTTTCGCGTAGTTTCCGGCAAACATGCTTACGTAAGATGAGCTCGACGTCTGTTTCAAGGCTGGAGTCAAGGCTGATTCGACGCTCATTAATTTCGGAACTAACGTGGATCTGCTTCCTAACGGCCAATGTGGTGCTCCGGAAGTACAGCGTAGGGAACATTCGGTCACTAAATCCAAATTATTCAGTACCAATCAGTATACGCTGACATTTTTTCTGATGAAATAACAGTACATCTCCCGTATTTATCACACTTGAAAATGTAAAGTAGTATAATAGACCACGAATGACTCATAATTAAGGAAACTCCCGAAAAAAGTGAAAAAAAAATAACAACTCTGAATTAATTTCATAGTTCTGATTCAATACTAAAAAGATTTTATCTTTGCAACTCATACTCCGAATGAGTATGATACACTGATAATTGACCCGAAGAAAACATTTTCACACTAAATTTAACAATAATAATAATAATAATAATAATAATAATAATAATAATAATAGTAAAGCAAAACTATTTAACATACTTTGTCAGTATAATATAAAGAAATTTATAAACACAAGGGTCTGTTGAAATTATACCAATTGTAATAATAAATACTGGTCTTGTTCACAAAATTTTTAATAATTACTTGAAACAATTATATGGGCTACTTCTCACAAAATACTTCCAAAAGTTCAAAATTACGAAATACAAAAGCAACATTTTCTCGTTTCATTTCTCAATTCAGAGTAGAAGCGCTTACTGATTATTCAAAATAACTTCGACTTTTGACATCTACACATTTACTTAATGTAGTTTAACGCTCATCATTAGTAGTATTAACAGTAAGAGAATGGTTTACAGTTTTAAAATATATACTTTGCAGATGCAAATATTATGACTGAATACATCGGTCATAATGAAACAAGCCACTCATGTTCATCAGTACATAAAGTTCATTTTACACCTGTTAGTTGTGAGGTATCTCAAGCGTTGCAATTTCAACTTGTTCTGACTAATAATTATCCTGGACTGTTGTGTCTGTTAAGGCGACGCCTTCTGTTCTCTTGATACAGTTCGGATAACGCAAGCACAAGCCTTCCCCATGAAAAGATGTAAGAACTTCACCCTTTTGGATATTCGGTGACTTTTTCTCTCATTCAATATTACACGTTGCATCTTTTATTGTTGAAGTGAGATATTAAGGATGGTGACTGTCATTTTCTGTAACGTGCCTCCTCATTACATCACCTTAATGTGATATCAACTTTTACTGCTCTCTAAGAACCATGACATTAAAAATTTCCTGACCTGACAAAATAAAATTTATTGATATCATAAAATTCGAAAACATTAATATAAATGTCGTTTTTGTATGTGGTATATTTTATAAACACACAAAGATTATCCATGTATCTGACAAGACAACTGAGTGGATATATTTCAAATAGTGCCAAATCTCCAACAATATAATAGGATCTCAAAAACTCTCATTGTATGTTATGTCTTGAGGGATATAAGTGTGAGTAGGGAAAGAAGTGAGTAGGTTGGGAGAGATGTGAGCTAAAAATTAGTAGCTGTTTAGCGGTAGAGATACTAGGGAGTAGAGAAATGTGGGTTTGATTAGAGAGCTGAAGAATAATAATTTACATAAATGATTCTGCAGGTTGTACAGCCAGGCGTACAGCTAGGTATGGAATAAAGAATGAGTTAAATGCAAAAAACTATTGATTGATAGAAAAAGATGAATTGAGAAGTAACTGTGGGGTGAAGGCAGAAAATTTAAAACATATTGAAATGATATTAGGGCAGAGGAGGACAGAATAGTGGAGGGACACGAGGAAACAAAGAAGGTTAAAAGGATTTTGATAAAATCAGGAAGGGATGTTGAATATATGGAGAATTACACAAGATAATGACATGAATTTGATGCGTAGAAGCGAATCCAAGCGAAATATTCGAGTAGTTACCCAGTTGTAAATAAAACCAATTATACATATTGCTGAATCCTTGACCGAATGAAACAGTTTTAGTTTTTAAAAGATCTTCGCACTTTCATGCAACTTGTTTCGCTGGGTTGACAGTTCGAGAGTGACTCACAGTGTCACTCAACAGATGTCGAGGGAGGTTCGGAGCAATTTTCAAGCGCCTCTAAAAGATAAGATATTGTCCGGGGTTTTATCGAAAGCCTCGGATACAAGAGGGGCTACTTCGCTTTTATTCTTCACTATTGTAACAAAAATTACTGTAGAAACTGAACAACTCTAATTCACGCACTATTGTATTGTTTAGTTCAAAGTAATAAAACGTGCTGTATTTCAAAATCATTTTAAAACTAACTCATTTCATCAAAAACCCGAAACCTAACTTAAATACTTTATGAAAAGAAGGCGATGCCGGGACGTCTTTATTTGAAACGGTTTCTTTGGTTTTTACTGGTGTTTTTAGAAACGGATATCTGTGATTAAATACAATTTTGAATAAGATTTTACGTTTTTTCGTGATTGAATGCAATAGAAAATTGTTCACTTCACTCAGAAGTTACAGAATGTAGTCATGAGTAAGGTGAGTATTTAAAGCTATCGGACACGTCAACTACTATGGTCATTTCTCTTTACGTGTAGATCATGTTCCCGAGAGGTGGAAGTGTTCCTTCTTCACTGGAAGCGGCAAACATGTCCCCTGGTAGGGTTTCCCTCTCCAGATATTTCCCCTCAGCGAGAAACCGCCCCAGCCGAGCCAAGTTCTTAGCTCCTCATTGATCTCCCGCCATGTGAGGTAGTGTGGTGCGTGTGTGATTTTGTGTAAGGGGAGGGGTGAGAATAAGTATGAGGAAGTAAAGATCGCGCGCTGTTCGTGGCCCGTTGGTTAGAGTACTATTGCGGCATTTACTTGGTATTGATCGGAGAAAACACTGAAAACTTTCAATTAGAGCATCCAGCTACAGGAATTTTCTTTCAGTTGAATTCGTAGATCTAGCTCTAGGGCTAGTGACGACTAGTGACCGTCGGGACTCGGACCCCATACCCTCCCCGTCTGCGATGTTGCAGAGGCAATGGACTTATCATTGTTGATTGATTGATTAATTGACTAGTGTTTCAGCGCGTCAATAACTAAAGGTCATTAGTCCCTAAGTATAGTGCGTGTTTTATCGCGGGAAGTGGCGGTGATCTTCTCCCGTTGTATGGCGAGATCCGGTTCCGAATTAACGTCGACAAGCAGTGTTTCCCATCACGAGGTATCTCCCTCCAGGAGGGTACTATCCCAGCCGAGACAAGTTCTTAGATCCACACTGGTTTACCGAAATGCAAGGGGGTTGGAATAAAACAAGGAAGATGAAGGAAAGATCACGCGCGGTTCCTGGTCCGTTTGTTAGCGTACAGCTTCGGCATTCGTCTGGAGTTGATCGGGGAAACCATGGAAAACTACCGATCAGAGAAGCCGGCCGCTATATCTCCTCTACACGGTGGCTGAATTCGACCTAACTATGTAGCTGGGCGAAAATTGGGGGGACAGGAACCCCAAGACCTCCCGGCCAAAACCACGGCAGCAGCATCAATCGGCGCCATGACCCACCAAAGCCGGGCCATGTTGATGGGACTGTGGCCAAAAATCTACCCGAGAGCTCTCGCCCACGTCCCCTTGAGCGCGCGTGGCGAGGTGCACTGACGCGTGGGCGAAGGCTGCCGCCGAATTGAGCGGCGGGCCAGCCGGGGTGACGAGGTCACGCCGCCTGCAGCACAGCGGGTGGGGGAGCGGCGGCGGCGGCGGCGGCGGCGGCACCGGAGACGCGGCAGAGGGGGGAACCGGAAATCGATGCGCTTGTGTTTTTCAGGCGCGCGGCTACGCTGGGGCTGCGTGCAGTGCATGTTTAACTACAACTCCCCCGCTCAGTCTCCCGCTCCCCCCTCCCCCGCTCAGCTCCCACCCGCTCAGTCTGTCGCTCCCGCCTGCGGCCGCCCTTGCAGTTTGTCTCCAGCCTCGTTGCGTAACCCGTCTCGTCCCAGGTTGCGTGCTAGGCCCCTCAGAACTGAACTACTTTCGACGATCTATTATCAAAATGTATTGTACACGGTTTTCTATACTTAAAATAGTGACTTAGTTCTTATGTTGAAAAGTATATTTATTAAAATTATTAAAACTGTACATTTTGTTCTTCATTAATTGAAATTAGAAAGATCAGTTATTGATCTTCTCACGTTTAAATAAAATCGAAAGGGCGAATAATCAGAAAGTCTTACATCATACTAATCATTTATTATTTCACCCTTTAATATTCAGACTCTTTTATAGCTCTTTTGTATATAGCAGTCCTAAAAGTAAAGATTGGAAGACGGCAGGGAGGCTTCGGAGGGCAAGAGCGTGAAGTGGCATTTCACCAATTATTTTTATAATAATTATATTTTAAATGTATTATTCGTAACACGTGTTACAAGTATGTTGGTTTCAATAGAAACGTAAGAGTATTTTTGAATGGCTTATGCGCAGAACTCTACTATGGAGTTAATACTAACCAAGGTCCCGGACGTGAAGAAGACCGCCTTTTAATGCGTCTCAATCTCCGATCTCAACCGCCAAGGTGCTGTTTGCCTAGGCGATTGCTATGACAATTGTGACGTCACCCGTGATAAAAGAGAGGACACCACGCCGCTGCTGTCCTGTTGGTGAAGTAGAGGTCAAAGAAACACGATTCTTCTTCCACTAAGAAATTCGTTCGAATTGCAGTTCTTTAAGAGTGCTCCATTGTTTAAAATATAATGTTTGTTGTATGATGTTGTATGATGTTGTATGATGTTGTATGATGTTGTATGATGTTGTATGATGATCCGTCTTTAAAAATTAGAAAACACCATTTCAAATAAAAAAAATAGTTCTAAAGAAACTAGCGCGCAACTTGGGACGAGACAGGTTACGCAACAATGTATTTCATGTATGGAGACGAAGACGAAGATGAGGTTTTACATTTTAGGCACCCTACTGAATATTTTTAAATATCTGGTAACTTAAACATTCACGAAAAAACTACAACTGTAGTTTCAAACGATTATGGTGTAAGGAATTCCCGTAATTGTCTACCTCTCCAATTCTACACAAATTGTTTTGTTGAACGTGCTTGATTGTTAGCAATAAAAGAAACGTTTGGAACACAAAAGAATTTGCCACTCTATTTAATATAACTATCGTTGCATAAACACGACAGAGCATATAAAATGAATTAATTGAGTTAATTTCAGACTAAATAAATGACTTTATACAAATAGATTTGCCAACGTCTGTTTATTATTTATGTTCTGGTGGATGTCACGACTGATATATCATGGACACAGGATACAGGATATACGGATGCCTCAGTGCTTGAGGAATATTGTAATTCATTATGAACGTCTTCTGTAGTTAATAAGGGAACAGATGAATGAAGATTATCAGATAATTACGCACCTTGAAGAACCGAAAGATCGATTTGGTGTAGAAGAAACAGGGGATTTCAATTATTAAGATAAAAATTTATAAATGAATACGCGCCTACGGGCTCTTCACGGACCTTCACAGCCGCGAGCCACCAGTGGAAGATTGGTAACAACTTTTGGACAGTTGTGTACGAATGTATATAATTACTTTCCAATAGTGCTTTAAGAAATTATATTTTGAGCGAGCGACAGCCGCTAGTGTGTTCATCAGTACTTAACATATTTGGATAAACTGTTTTATTTTTCTCCTTTTTTTATTTGCTAATGAAATTGTCTCTTTCTAGACAATAACAAGCACAATTATGAAAATTCTGATAGAATGACTTCGACAAGGCAAGCAATTTTAGAAGACATAATTTTGCCGGGGAAAATGTACTACATTTATTAAATTCAAAACTTGAAATACTGTTTATTAATGCGTATGAATATTTATGTTGGTTCATTTAACTATAGCCTTTGTTATTGGAAAATAAAAATCTTTGGATAAATCAGATCAAACTCAAAAATTTACGTTGTGTTTTCTGAACATTTCTACTTCATGCCTAGACAATGCAATCTTAATGAAACGAGTCTTATATTCTGATAGCCATCATGAGAGCATTTTTGGCTCGACTTAGCCAAAATAATTTCGCACTTTACTTTGCTAATAAATAAATAAATTTTCTAGGGAAATATACAGCATTTTATATTTTACAGATAGACAATTTGTGTGTGTACGCTTTTTTCAAGCTCTGAATAATATTTATTTATTAACCGATGCGATGAAGTGGATGAAACACTCATCCGATTTGTTCATGGCAACAAATTAGATTTATTGAAGCAATAAACTCGGCAAGCATTGGATTCTACAGTATTGAATTTCATATGACCTCGCATTCTTTTGATAGATGTGTTATGCTTCTGTGGAGGTTGTCATGCACGGGACATTTAGTTTAATTATAAAACAAACTGCTTTATTACACACTGTAATACACTACAGCGCAAGAATCGTCTCTTGACGTTTGTTGTTTTGTAACATTTATTCAGAGAATGGTCGAAAAAAAAATAAAAATAGAGGAAGGTGAAGTATTGCTAGAGGAAAAGCTTCTAACCATTCCAGGAAACAATCTTGTTTGAAAACGATGGTTTATGTTCTTTCCAAAGTACACTCTGGCCAAGTTTCAGCAGTGTATTAAGTTTTCTCTACAGTTACAAAATACATAAAACAACTGTAACCATTCGTTACTAATCATTCTTAATGAATTGTTTGAAAATAACGTAATTCTATCTCACACCAAACTAATTCACTCTACATTCCAACACGTTCCTGTCATTTTCATTTTAACTCATTCTCTCCAGGAGGCCATATATCCGGTGATGTTTTGACATCCAGAAGAAATTTGTAAAATACTTTTAAAGCTCGCACCCGGTTCCCTGACCGCAGTGCACATGAACTAGTTACCTTTCCCGTGAACTTCCCATGCCTGGACTAGGATTTTAATTATGGATGGTCGCAGCCATGGAATTAAAATGGCCATTTGGTATACAGAACACAAGAAATAATCTTTCTTAATGAAATTGTAAATTACCATCCGGCCCTGTGCTGAAATTCATCACATAGTAATCACTGTTTTAAAAGTAAAATTAAGTTTTAGAAGAGCTAAATCTCCAAAATGTAATAAAAGGTAGCAAAGGTCCCATTTCAAAACGTCGGGGCTGCTTGGCACAAGAAGTTGGTCGGCACAACGGTTTCTATCCATGTAGCTTCAATGAGTCGCATATTCTGCGCAACCTAACGATTAACCAAAAGATGGTGGAACGTCCATCTCAAAAGTGGTTTAGAGCTTGAGGAGCAACATTTGCGCAGTCTTTTTTCGCAATTTTTCCATTGTCTTCTGCAATATTGAGGAGCAAATATATTGAATTCCTCTCTCTTTCAGATAAAACCTTCAACCAATATTTGATTTTCGCGTATTACTTTTTTGGTACTTTTATCACTTCTACGCAATCTTCAATCACAAATCCCGTTCAGGGTAAGTAGCTGTTTATTAGGGGTCGGTCCTCTTCCATTTCCATTCCATTCTCTGACTGCCAAATTAATCTTTTTTCTTATACCTTGATTCACACCTAGGCTGAAAGCATCTGTGTTCGCCACAGTTAAAAGCGTCTTCGTAGTATTTTCAACTTTCTTGTGCAACAGTACAAGATTTGTCCTGTGAAACTCAATGTATACCCCTGTATGAGTAGATATTTGGCCTGCATATGACCTCTTTATAATTGGTTCCCTTTTGTAATTATTTATTTTCAAATCCTGAATTAGCAATCCCAAAATTTAAAAGATGTTTTCAGCTATTTTGTAAATACAAAAGAAAAAAATAAGGTATATTTGTTTGAATCGTCGCCACTATAAAGCGCAAGATTAGGTTCTGCAAGTCGTTAGATCAAGATGGGCCATTTTCATAAAATAAATTTCTGACAGACCCTTTTCGCGTATTTTAAAAAGCATAAATATCTGTATTGTAACGTATCTTTAAAAAATACTAACATTTACATGGTACTTATAAGTAGATGCTGTGCTACGGAATTATTTTTGGTCCATTTCACAGCAATGCAGTGGGCTTTCTATGAGTTTCTTCCATTCGTGAGATGACATGAGACCAACTCCATACGGCGCGTAGTGGCCCCAACAGCGCGCCGTCCATTTGGGCTCAGACCTAATGGGGAACCCGTATCAGGGTAAACGGTTCCCCTCCTTTTTACGATAAGGACAATTTAAACATAGCTGATATAAAAGAGCTTTAATTGTATGAGATATTGATAGAGCTGTGTTGATAAAGTTGGATAGTGTTCTGAAAGTAATGCTTCAGCTCTTATTTAGGGAACACCAGTGCACAAACGATGTTATGTATACCGTCTACTTTTGAAAAGTACATGCTTAGTTATTTACTTCTTCTGAAATTGTGTTTCGCTGTGCCTTTCAAAAATAAATACAGACAAAACACGATTTATTTTCTGCGACCCCTTCATACCGCAAACTGGGCACACTTTCCTTGTTTTCTTTGTATTCCTATGATAATTCTGTGTTCGTACTTTAAACGATGCTGTCAACAAGTCTTTTATTTCGGCAAATGCGATAATACCATTAGACTTATTAAACTATCACGGTTTAGATGTCTGAGTTTCAAAAGAAGAACATGAGAATAATTGTCATTTCAGAGTCAATACAATTAACGAGTTTTGACTGGCACCTCCAGCGATTATTTTCTTTAAGCGTTTTTATTTGTTTTTATCAGCAAATTTATAATAATTAAAACACGTTTTAATTATTTCCTACTTAAAAAAATTACTACATACAAAAATGTAGGTGCCTGGCTAGTCCATTTTTAAACAAAGTAAAATACAGAAAAAGTATAGAAAGAACTTTGAAAATATTTGTTATATCACTACAATTAGTCTGAACAGTCATCAATTGATCACTAGTAACATTTCGCTCGGCCAGTAACGCAGTATAGTCTTTCAAATCGTTTCACCATCGTTGTCTTCAAGCTCCAATTTTTTTCTAGTATTCATCCAGAACATTCCAAATGAACACTGCTAAAATGTTTTGTACTTGTTGGAAGAAGTAGAATGAGGTACTTTTTATACAATAAGTGCCTAAAACTTACCAAAAAATGCTTTTGGGGATTTTCTTAGAATCATCTGAAAGGATCCGAAAAAATGACATTTTCCCTCCAGTGGTCTGGAAGGAATCGAATTATTTCTCACTTGCCCGGAAAGATATACTGAATAATGCCTAAAGTTGATAATCAAATAAAGTTGACACAAATATCTCGTAAACATATGTAGATTATGTTATTAGTACACGCAATATACAAGAGTTTTATTAGTAAGAGAACTCATGATTACATGAACAAAACGTCAAAGAATTTGATGCAGAAACGTAACTTAGAATTTCAAGTAAAACTGCATGTCAGTGCTTGACGGTGGTAGATTCTTTCAAAAAATAAGATGTACTGAAAATACTTCATTGATTTTCGTTAAATATTTGTTTTCTGTCAAGAAATAATTAAAACATCACAAATTGGTGCTTTAATCAAATGTGGACTTTTTTGTACTTTCACACGCTATGCGCTACAAGAAACTGTTTTTGTTTCCTAACAGCTCATTTTTACATTACAAAATGCTGATAATTTACCCACTAGATAGTTTCACAGAAGTTAGATATTAATGTTTGATTTTGTCACGTATTTAATTCTACCATCGTAAGCATCTTTTTAAATGCCGAAGGAATTTCTACACTTCACTTTATGGTTATGAATTTTACGCCTTTACTGACATTTTTCTTCTTTAATGCATGAATACTTAATTAGTAATCATGATTCAGATGTGATTGGACAATCAACCACATTAATTCATAATTTGGGTGGTGTCGTGTCTGACAAGGTTACGGCATCTGATTAGGGCCAATATTGGCAAAAGCAATATTTGGCAATGTTCTTCCCATAAGGCATTTCTCAAGGCAATTTCAAGTTTGCCAGGAATCTGGCCAATGTTCTTCACATAACTCGAGAACTTTTTGTACTTCAGAAATCCAGTCATTAAGCCTGAAGAGAATACGGTCAATGGGGTTCATTTAACTTCACTCATGGGCTATGTGATACGGAATGAAGGTACAAAAACTTCACATCTAATTATGTTGGTGATAACAAGAAAGATTACCAACCTCATGATTGCCTGCGTTTCATAAGCATTTCGCCTTGAGGAAGGTCGCAGGCCCCGAACGCCAAGTATATATCGAGATAAAGGAAAATTCCAGTTCATAACCTTACCCTTCATCTTTAATCACTGAACTCTTATTCCAAAGAAATTCAGGCCATCTCCCAAAATCATCGTGTCGTCCTTTCAACATGGTTCGACTCCAGTGAATGCAGATCTTGCGACGTGAGCCCTCGCATGCGCCCCCGTGTCGATGTAGTTCGCACATTGCGCTGCCCCTCCCCGGCCCCCTCCCTTCCACTCCCCGGCGCTTCAATAGGGCGCAATAAGCCGCTCTCCCCTCTCCCCCACCGCTTCCCCTCGTCAGCGGCCGCTGCCTCAAAGTGCTTCAATTACCTAGGGATAGGTCACGTTCGTATTATTTGCGGAACTCGCCAGCATTTTCTACTTTGAAATCGCTATCTTTAAAGAAATGCTTCAATAATGCTAGTTAGTCCTGATTGAGATATATTATAATGACCTATGACAATAAATTTACTGTTAAATATTTTATGATTAAATTACTGTAATGTAATTATGCAAATCATAGTCATTTATTTTTATGATGTATTACTTTACAAGGTATAATATTATGCATTGCTAAACATAAGAGAAATGCAAATACTATTTTGTGGGGAGAATTTCGTAACAGAATAAAGAATAATCCAAAACATTGGCATTAAACCAGAAAACATGTTACATAGTTCATATAAAATTCATTTAATTGTGTTCCCACTATCAATTACTTAAGATGTCCCAAAGGAACATGATACTTCTGCCCTACCACAATCTCACCTTCATTGTATTTATAATCCATATCGAGCTCTCTGATTATACTGCGATTTATTTACAGCTGCCTCCAACAGGTCATCAGCTGTTACAGTGTCATCATATCAAGAGCTTACACGTCACTACAGTGATGTCAGCATGGTGACGTTTAACCTTCGAATTGGATGACTCTGTAACAGCTGATTTACGTTAGAGGCAGCTCTAAATAAATCCAAATATAATATTCAGTTTCTATTGTTTCTGGGCGCCTCAAATATTAAAACCATTACTCCTGAATGTGTAATGCATGTTCTATCTCGAAAGATCGTGATGATTCTTCGCTGATGAAACGTGAGATCCGGTGCAGACCTCATGACAGCTTACGGAGTATTTATACCTTCAGGTACCTTGTTCAGAGGGGCAACGCCCTAATCGGGACAAACCCTAAGCTGGGATTGGTGTCCCGATATGAATAATAGTGGAGTACTTGTGTGTGTGTGTAACAAAGAAGAGGAAGACATAGATGAGGAAGGACTGATTAAACCTCTGTCTGTGGCCCGTTTTATATATTTATAATATCGTCAGTATTGTAGTTGCAGATGCCTAATTAAAATTAATTCTGCAATTTTCGAAAATTCAGAGAATTTAACGAACATGGAATCGGCGGCATTTTTTGTAAGTATACTTTTCTCAATCATAAAAAAATGAAAGAAAACATTTGGATCCAATTTTAGATCATTTTGAATGATGTGTCATATAAAGAAACACCAAAAATCAAAATAAACCCTTCAAATTAAGGGCCCGCAACATCAGCCAGATCGATCGACGGATAACAATTTTAGCGAAAACCTCGCTTACTGTTTAGCCGCTACCATTCTTCACTGTCAGACAGACGTTTTGTCGTAAACCATATTTTTCGGATTTCCACTAAAAGTGGATTCTGACGATAAAACGTGTTAGAGAAAGTAATTTACCACTAATGGGAAAAATCTACTTTTCGGTATTAAGAATTTACCATACTTTTTCTTCCAAAAATTCACCATTTTCTGAAGCATTACATAATTTTCTATATAATAGACATGTGGTATGCGAGAAAGTAAATATGCATCTTCGCTTGAAAAATGTTCAAAAAATACTGTTTAATCTCTTCATAAACTCTTCGTTCTTTTTAAACAGTTCCTCACATAGTACTTCCCTACACATTTGGTTCCAAATAACTTTTAAATCCTCAAATGAAGGTTGAGAATGGATCTCCTTCAGGAAATCAGGTATATTTGCTTATTTACCAAATGGAGAAACAAACGTTGTGAACGACCCGCAGGGAACTCTGAAGTGTGTGGAAATGTTTGCATACATTTCGAGTGTCTGTACACTTGTCAGAATATAAGGAAATTAGAAGCTGCAATGAAATGAGATGTCATGACACCAATAACATGCTCTTCTTTAAAAAGAATGGGAGAAAAGAATGAGGTGGATAGTTACTTTATTCTTTCCGTTGTGTCAAATTAGAATGTTAAAAAAATCTCTTCATGAATCGTCACAAAATTATTAATTACACAATATTCGTACATTCACCAATTAAATTTTATGGTATGTGAACTGTCTGGAATACATACCTCTAGAGACCCTAATTATTGAGTAACAGAAAACGTAGACTGCTGAAAGGCCAACATACCTGCAAAAGAAAACACTAATTAATATTATTACTTCATGAATGATGAGATTCAATTTGAAAACTTGTATAGGAATTGATAATGAAATGGAAGAATTATACATTAATACTAAGAAGAAGAATGTTATTTCAAACAAGTAATGTAGTTCTTGTGATGAAGCGTTCGTTCAACTATCATAGACAATCTCGGATTTATTTTACGTGAGTATTTAATTCTACGAGATGAATTTATTATTTTCGGTTGTATTGAATTCATATTGCAGTATTTTTAGTTTTCAATAAGAACAATTAATCATTTTTCCTCTACGCTGCGAGGAAGACACAGCGACAGACACTTAATGCTTTTAAAAGGTTTTAATTTTAATGACAATTCTGGGAAAATATTTTATACTAATACGAAAATATGAGTAGATCTACAAAAGTAGCTCATATATTCAGTATAAATGTGAACATTTTGTTGAAATTAATATTCGATTATTGGATCTTGAAAAATAATTTTAAAATGGCTGGGCAAAAGAAAAAAAATAACTTAAAAATTGTAATAATTTTTAACACCGTTATTTACATAATTGAAATTTGACATGCTCTACTAATAGTTCTGATGTTCAAATTCAAACTTGCAATTTTCACGAAAAATGTCATATTTTCAGATTTACAAAAGAGAGATCTAGAAAAATACCCTCCGTGTACCAAAACTTCTCATCGTGTTCCTCTGCCTCGACTTCCCTCCTTCCAACCTCAGCAACTCGTCATTCTGCGGAGACGCGGACGCTGAAATTCCCAACGTCGTCGCCTTGATTGCGCAGTGGAGGCAACCAGCCGCACGCGGAGAATTGCTTCGGAAAATGACAGACGCATTCCAAAAAAACGAAGGGTAAACCCAAAGCTCTTCCCTTCCGATTAGACACAAAACTCTCAAGGGAATCTCGAGTCGAAGCACTCAGCCTGTATTTGGCAACAGGGCATTTCTGTTTTTTTTTCGTCTTTTTGTAAAAGTCGATTTCTCTGCTTTTCAATTATGCAGGGAATTTCGTGGACCCGAGAATTTATTCCGGGAAAGGGTGCGAATATAAAATTAATGGAAATCCTCGCTGTTCATTTGGTCGACATTCTCGGGTCGACTATTTGGCTTTGATTGGGTGCGTGTCGTTTAGTGGGATGTAGTTGCGATTGGAAAGGCGGTTCTGGCTTTAGTGGTGACAAATGGCTACTGCTTCCTGTTTGTTCATGGAATAAGCAATTGGGGCAGGAAAGCAGTACGAAAAATGTCAGAGCAATACCTGCGCATGACTCATCAGTTTCTTACAAATTCTGTAACAGAAGAATCCCTATGCAATGTAAACAAAATGTTAGACATGATTCTGAAAATGCAATTGAAATGTTTTAACAACCTTACGTAGAAAATTCTCTAAAACATTTTAAAAAACTGACAGATAGGAAATTGACAGATAAGTTTGAATTTCATTTTATTGCTATTGTTGGCGATGGATTTAATCTTAGATGTTTTGAAAATGTCGTCGAATATTTCAGTGCATTAATATGCATTAAATGATTGAGTTAAAGAGTGTGCAATGACAGGCACACAAGTCTTTAACAAACAATCAGGAATTACATGTAACCTGGCTGAAATTCATCTGTTTACAGCTGTACAAATCTGTAATGATGGTATCAAGTATTCTCAAACCAAAAATGACAGGCTGAGGGGCGGGGCAGAATAGTCGATACCCGATGGCTATGGTTAAAAAATCTCCAGGGAACGCAAGGTACTTCAGCAAGTCGAAAACAAATAAATGGTTAATTTCAGAAACAACGCAAGTCAGTGTAATAAGTCAAGTAAGTCAGTATTGACTTGAGAATTGGGGCGCGATTGTTTTGTTCAAGAAATTAAATATGTATTTATTTCTAATCCAAAATGTAATACTGCAATCTATTTTAGATGCATGGAAAAATGAATTCTGTTTATGAATTGAGGAGGGTATTTGAAATGAGGCTCCCCATTCACTGTCCAAGGCCCCGGGTTTTCTCAGGACACCCCTACGGCTTATGGTAGATCCACTTCAAACGACACATGACCGGACAGTGAATGAATGTGCACTAAGAAAACATAACAACAACAAAAAACGGATAGCTTTTAATAATAAACAATTCACATATCAATACGACTACAGCAAACCTAGAATGCAGCGTTAAGCAGGCTGCAACACGAGAGGAAGAACCGTAGATGAGAGCGTAGGCTTCCGCGGCCGGAGTCAGTATTTACTAGGCTGTCCGGGTGTCGCCGCGTTCATGGCAAAGATGCCGACGTTTCGGTCGCCATCCTGCGACCTTCCTCAAGGCTTAATGCTTTACGCCTTGAGGAAGGTCGCAGAATCGCGACCGAAACGTCGGCACCTTCGCCATTGACGCGGCGTCACCCGGACAGCCTATTAAATAGAACCGCAGATGTTTACGAGCATGACTACGCCCGTAAACACGCGCGTGCCTTCTCCCGGAAGCGGACGGCTGCAGAAGCCCTGGGAGCCGAAAGGCTGCAGACAGCGAGGGCTGTTGGAGCGCGCGGCATTTGCAATTTAAATAAAACGCGGCGCCGAGCAGGGTGAGCGGACAAAAAAAGGAAAAAAATAAGGAAGGGAACGGAGGAAATACAAAAATAAAGGAAGGAATTCGTGCGGGCGCACGGCGCTGGTCCGGCCGGGGCACGCGCGATTGGGCTTGGACCGTTGTTTCCACACAACACCTGGGGGGGGGGTTGCCGTTGCTGTGCGGAAATGGTAAAGAAGTGTGGAAGCTCTTGCTGTTGTTTCTCGCAGCTAGTTCGTGACGATGCTATTGATGCCAGGTGGGAGGGTTGAGGTGGTTGTTGCTCTTTGGGTACTGGGATGTTTGGTACAGTTGTTACGCCTGGTATTTTTGGAAATGTAGCCGACATTGCCACGGAGTCTGTGAGAGGGGGTTAGTGTCGTTGTTGCTTTGTGGGAATAGGGAACAGAGTTCATTAGGTCTCGACGTTTGTCCTGTGTGTTTGATAATGTTGCTCAAGGAGTTTAGGGGGAGGATTTGATTCAGTATAGTTACGTGGATGTGCTTAGAGGAATGAAAAGTTGTAGCCCTGGTATGTCGATGTGCTTGGTGACGTAGTTTTGGGAGCTCTGGGAGCGGGTAAGAGTCGTTGTTGCTACGCCGATGTCGAGAGACCAGTGAAGAAGTTTGATGTCGTGACGGATTTTGACGTTGCTACGGAAGCGGTAGGAGAGGATTAGAGTTGTTGTT
>BOPP01000006.1:15795217-15809113 GCA_017312745.1 Gryllus bimaculatus | reverse complement strand
GCTAGCGGATGTTCGAGAGGAAAGTGATGTTATATTTGCAGGTTCTTCTGGAGAAAGTGTCATTGCTACGAGAGCAGTGGGCGATGAATGAGGTTCCTATTGCCCTATCAACCCTCGGCTGGGGAGTTACAACATTTGTTTCTAAACAAATGCAGGAGAGAAGTGAGGACGTTGTTCCGCGGTGTTGCAGAAAAAGTGGTTGTCTTTTTTGCAAGGGAGCGCTGGAAAGGGTTTGGCGGTGGTCCGAAAATGGAAATTTGGGAAGAGCCGTGCCGCAGTTCTCAACGAGGTTGGAGTGAATGATGACGTTGCTACAAGAGCATGAGGGAGTGGAATGAAATGCGTGCCACAGGAGCCTGAGGGAGTGAATGATGACGTTGCTACAGGAGCACTTGAGGGAGTGAATGATGACGTTGCTACAGGAAGCACTGAGGGAGTTGAATATGACGTTGCCCAGGAAGCAGCTGAGGGAGTGAATGATGAAGTTGCCACAGGAGCACTGGGGAGTGAATGATGACGTTGCCACAGGAGCACTGAGGGAGTGAATGATGACGTTGCTACAGGAGCACTGATGGGAGTGATGATGGACGTTGCACAGGAGCACTGAGGGGAGTGAATGATGACGTTGCCAGCAGGAGCAGCTTGAGGGAGTGACTGATGACGTTGCCACAGGGCACTGAGGGGAGTGAATGATGACGTTGCACAGGAGCAACTGGGGAGTGAAATGATGACGTTGCTACAGGGAGTCATACTGAGGGAGTGAATGATGAACGTTGCTACAGGAGCACTGAGGGAGTGAATGATGACGTTGCACAGAGCAATGAGGGAGTGAATGATGACGTTGCCACAGGATGCTGGAGGGAGTGATGATGACGTTGCACAGGAAGCAATGAGGGGGAGTGAAATGATGACTGTTGGTAACAGGAGCACTAAGAGGGAGTGAATGATGACGTTGGCCCACAGGAGCACTGAGGGAGTGAATGATGACGTTGCCAACAGGAGCACTGAGGGAGTGAATGATGACGTTGCAGCAGGAGCACTGAGGGAGTGAATGAATGACGGTTGCCACAGGAGCACTGGAGGGGAGTGAATGATGAACCGTTGCTACAAGAGGCACTGAGGGAGTGAATGATGACGTTTGCCACGGAGCACTGAGGGAGTGAATGATGACGTTTGCCACAGGAGACTGAGGGAGTGAATGATGACGTTGGCTACAAGAAGCAACTGTGAGGGAGTGATGATGAGTTGCCACAAGGAGCAACTGGAGGGAGTGCATGATGAACGTTGCCACAGGAGCACTGGAGGGCGTGACTGATGACGTTGTACAGGAGCACTGAGGGAGTGAATGATGACGCTTGCGCACAGGAGCACTGAGGGAGTGAATGATGACGTTGCCAACGGAGGCACTGAGGGAGTGAATGATGACGTTGCCACAGGAGCAACTTGAGGGATGAATGATGCACGTTGCCACCGGAGCACTGAGGGGAGTGAATGATGACGTTGCCCACAGAGGGCATGAGGGAGTGAATGATGACGTTGCCACAGGAGCACTGAAGGAGTGAATGATGAGTTGCCACAGGAAGCCAACTGAGGGAGTGAATGAATGACGTTGCTACAAGAGCACTGAGGGAGGGGTTGGGACATTGTTGTTATGAAGGAATTGAAGGGGGGCAATGAAGTACAAGGTTGTTGGCGTTCTTCTTGCAATACCTTTCTTGTTGTGAAGACCTGCGGTAAGCGTTAGAATCGTTGTTTCTATGCAGATATTCAAGACAGAAGCCAGTTTTTTTGCCATGATTCCCGGAAACGGTGTTGGTTGCCTACAACGAGAAAATGCAAGAGAGCTGGGATGCGTGTTGCGATTCTGGATGAGGGAAGAGTTAAATAATGGGCGTGTTTGCGTATGTCATCGCTTACTGTTAGTGTATCGCGCTATGGGACAGTTGGGCAAAAAGGACTAGACAGTTGCCCATTATGGGATGTTGCAGAAATGAAGTGAGACAGTTGTTTCGTAGTGCTTTAGGAGAGGTAGTTCTCGTTTCTTGGAAGGCTGGCGGGTGGAGGGGAGCACAGGGCATGGCGACACGACCTTCATGGAATGAATGATAAGGAAAGTAACTATTTTTCGGCGAAGTGAGCGTGCGGGGAGGGGGCGTTTGAACAGCACCGCAGCCACCAGACATTGTAAGCACCGAATTGTCAGCAACTTAGCTGAGCTCAAAAGCGCGACACACAAACCGCACGGGTAGCGGGGTGGACGCGTATTGTTACACATGCAGATCGGCTTACATGCGCGCAGCGCCATGCGCACAAAGAGCGGGGTAGAGGGAGACACCAAAGTCGCCCACATAGCGGGCGGCACTGGAGGCACTCTAAGGCAAGCGTAGGACGACAGGAAGTAAATTGTTTCGGTTAGAGGGATATCCATATCGATTACACTCGCGAGCACAATGTATGCACATCGCAGCAAAGGCGACAAAAGACTATCTGCATCCAGCAGAAGCTAATGCTAGGGGCTAATTTAACAGATCAGAATTAAGGAGAAAAGCACCGATGGTTTTACAAAAAATTATAGGCCTCATGTTAATCCACGTAAAGTCTGAGTTGTTCTGAAGAACTTCAGAAAAAATTAGCCTTACTCGCGACTTATTATCAATAAATTGGCAACGTCCCAGTTTTGTTAGATATTCGAGCTGCATGTATAAACGATTCAATAAAACGCGCACATGAAGGCCACATTTCCATTACCCAAATTACCACGTTAAATGTAATATAATGTTAAGAAATTAAATAAGATAAATGCAATACAAATACGTTTCTGCGTCTATAGTATTGCTTTGTCCCACCAACTGCGGCACCTTCAGCCTTCAAATCATCTAAATGGTTTCACGATATCGAATGCAGTGATGCCCTTTCGCTATAATGCGGCATCATGTAGCAAGTAAAATTGCTGAGAAGTATTGTTGCGTAATATTTTTCGTTTTGCCGAGATTCGAGATTTTCGGATTTATCATTGATTTTTTTTTTAAAAATGGAAACTTCGTAAATTTTTCTCGTCAACAGTGGATAGTCTAGAAAGGAACCCAACTGACGTATTTCATATGTTACCTTTTTGCTAGTAAACTTGACACGTGATTGTAAATTAAAGGACACTATTCCTGCAGCAGCGCTCGCAACTGTGCCTGTTGGGAAATGTTGACCTTTCGCGGCGCCTCTTATGGGGAGATGGTAAACGGAGGAGGGGCAGTGCAAGTAGTCCTTGGCTAAGATGCGATACATTGACGAACAAACACCAACTAGCTTTACTGCGCATGTTCCAACTCACGCCTCATGCCTCGCAATGCTTCCATTTTCCATATTAAGTAGAGAGAGAATATGCTTAAACGAGGAAACCTGTTTGGTTGGCAGAGTAGTTACGTGGATGTGCTTAGAGAAATGAAAAGTTGTGGCCCTGGTATATCGATGTGGTTGGTGACGTAGTTTTGGGAGCTCTGGGAGCGGGTAAGGGTCGCTGTTGCTACGCGGAAGTGGGGAGACCAGTGAAGAAGTTGGATGTCGTGACGGTTTTTGACGTTGCTACGGAAGCGATAGGACAGGATTAGGGTTGTTGTTACTACGCGGATGTTGGGAGAGGGAAGGGACGGTTCGTCTGGGGAAGTTGTCATTGCTACGAGAGCAGCGGGAGATGATGAGGTTCCCTATTGCCCTATCAACCCTCGCTGGGGAGTTACAACATTTCTTTCTAAACAAATGCAGAGAGAACTGAGGACGTTGTTCCAGCGGTGTTGCAGAAAAAGTGGTTGTCTTTTGCAAGAGAGCGCTGGGAAAGGGTTTGGCGGTGTCGGAAATGGAAATATGGGAAGAGCCGTGACGAAGTTATCACGAGGCTTGGAGTGAATGATGACGTTGCTACAGCAGCACTGAGGGAGTGAATGATGACGTTGCTACAGGAGCACTGAGGGAGTGAATGACGACGTTGCTACAGGAGCGCTGAGGGAGTGAATGATGACGTTGCTGCAGGAGCACTGTGGGAGTGAATGATGACGTTGCTACAGGAGCACTGAGGGAGTGAATGATGACGTTGCTGCAGGAGCACTGAGGGAGTGAATGATGACGTTGCTACAGGAGCACTGAGGGAGTGAATGATGACGTTGCTACAGCAGCACTGAGAGAGGGGTTGGGACATTGTTGTTATGCGGATGAAGGGGGAGGAACGTAAAAGTTGTTTTCTCGCAACCACCTTTCTTGTTCTTGTTTCTTGTACTGGGATAGCGTTAGAATCGTTGTTTCTATGCAGATATCGAAGACAGAGACAGTTTTTTGCCACGATTCTTCGGGAAAGGTTGTTGCTACACGAGAAATGTAAGAGAGTTTGGGATGGTGTTGCGATTTGGATGAGAGGAGAGTTAAATAATGGAAGTTGTTGTCGTTGTCCATCACCACTAGTTAGTAGTCGTTGCTATGGGACCACTGAAAAACGACTAGAACAGTTGTCACTACGCGGATGTTGCAGAAAGAAGTGAGGTAGTTTTTCCCGTAGTGCTTTAGGAGAGGGTTGGCGGGTGAAGGGGGGCGACAAGGCATGGCGACACGACGGCATGGAATGAATGATAAGAAAGTAACTATTTCGCGAAGTGAGAGTGCCGGGGAAGGGGGCGTTTGAACAGCACCGCAGCCACCGGACATTGTAAGCAATCGATGTCAGCAACCCTTGCGAGCTCAAAAGGCCGTGGCCACACAAACCCGCATCGGTCAGTGGGGTTGGGACGCGTTTTGTGCACATGCAGATGGCTTCCTGCGCGTTCGCCCTTGTGCACAAAGAGCGGGAAAGAGAGGGAGACACCAAAGTCGCCCATAGCGCGCGCAATAGAGCACTCTAAGGCAAGCATAGGACGACAGGAGTAAATTTTTCAGGTTAGAGGGATATCCATATCGATTACCTCGCGAGCAAAATGTATGCACATCGCACAAAGGCGACGAAGAATACTGCGTCAGCAGAAGCTAATGCTAGTGCTAAATTTTAACATGACCAGAATTAAGGAGAAAATCACCATGTTTTACAACAAAATTGTAGGCTTTATGTTAAATCCACGTAAGTCTGAGTTATTCTGAAGAACTTCAGAAAAATTAGCCCTTCTAGCGACTTATTTATCATAACTTGGCAACGTCCCAGTTTTGTTTTAGATTTTCAGAGCTGCAGTATAAACGATCAATACAAACGCAAACATGAAGGCCACTTCCATTACCAAATTACGAACGTTAAATAGTAATATATAAGAAATTAAATAAGATAAATGCAATAAAATTACGTTCCTGCGTCTATATTGTTTGTCCCACCAACTGCGGGCCCCCTTCACCTTCAAATCCTCTAAATGATTCACGATATCGAAATGCAGTCATGCCCTTTCGCTCCATAATGCGGCATCATGTAGCAAGTAATATGCTGTAGAAATATTGTTCGTAATAGTTTTCGAGAAATTTAATCATTGATTTTTTTAAATGGAACTACATATTTTTCTCGTCAACAGTGGATAGATCATAGAAAGAGGAATACAATGACGCATCATATGTTACTATTTTGATAGTAACTTGACACGTGATTGTAAATTAAACGGACACTATATCCTGCAGCAGCGCTCGCAACTGTTGCCTGTTGGGATGTTGACCTTCGCGGCGCCTCTTATGGGGAGGTGGTAAACGGAGGAGGGGCAGTGCAAGTAGTCTTGGCTAGATGGATACACGAACAAACACCAACTAGCTTACTCGTATGTTGAACTCCATCCTCATCCTCATCCTCATCCTCATCCTCATCCTCATCCTCATCCCCATCCCCATCCTCATCCTCATCCTCATCATCCTCATCCCCATCCTTATATTTCTATATTAAGAGGGAAAGTTGTTGACGAAACGTGTTTATTGGATTAAAAAATGTACAAAGATAACTTCCATTGTACTGACAAAATATAAAATTAAAGTTAAAAAACATGCAATTGATGTTTGAAACAAATTTTCAATTAAGTTTTATTCCGTATTATAGACAAATGTTTTTGGAATAATTCACAACTCGTCCTTAAAACATTTGAAGTAATTATACCATCGTACTTGACACTTAGCTTTTACCTTCCCTTGATAGTCACAAAAATATTAGAAAAGCTTTTTACTCTTGAGAAAGGTATGTAAAGTTGTCACTGCAAAACTGCAGGATCGGACACAAACAACCCTACCCTTTGCTATATTATTTAACATTATTAAGAACACAGCGGTACATCAGTGAAATTTAATCGCATAAAATATCAAATAATTTAATTTCTCATAGAGTTGCAGATTCTGCAAGTCTCTGAATCGATGGGGTAGGATCAAGAATTGCTGGACCAGCCAAATTGAAATAAAATGTCCAAGAAGATTTCATCCTGTAGATTACGGTTTGTGGCTTTGGACTCACAATTCCAAGTTCTAAGACCCTTCTTTCAGGAGTTACTTAACTATATAGAATTTAACAATGCCAGAGTGTTGCGGGCTGTATTAGCAATGAATATTTAAATACGATACATTAACAAAACCTTCATATTTTTACATTCAAATTGCAATTCGTCACGTCTGCGTGAAATTAATTTTCTTTAGAGACTTCATTATAAAGATTGATTCCACATGAGAGCCACAAAAGTCATATATACTACCGAAAAAATATAGGAGGCGATATTAAACTCAATGAAACTTTTTTTATTGATTCATTAGAATGTATCATATATTTAACTAATTGAAATTCCAAAGAATCGATTATTGAATGCGTAATATAAATAAATGGGTGTAAGGAAGATACAAAGCTCATTTCCAAAATTAACAAGAATTGATCTCGGTTACTGTAAGAATAAACTAGCATTTTAAAATACTCCAGTTGAAGCAAAATAACTGAAAGGAACATTTTTCACTATCTTCAGAACATCAGATTGTAAAACGGTAGAAACGTGTTATTGTTGCCGTTAGTCTACTTCTCAACACAAATTAACAACAACAAAAAAAGCCGTACATAACAACAGAAGAATAGAATAATAATACTTATATAACATTAACTACGTTTACTGGGCAGTATAGCTCTGAGGAAGGCCTCAGCAAGATGGCCGAAACGTAAGTTCAATTGACAGAGACGCGGCTCATCCCGGATGGCCAAGAATGTATTGACTCCGGCCGCGGAAACCTACGAACGACTTCACCACTGAGCCACGAGAGCACGTATTAATTAATATGCTTAGTTTCTGAAGTCACATGCTAACTTACAAAGTCGCAGTAGTTCTTATATTATATTTTAAGATGCAAAAATGAGTTTCTTAATATAGTGGTGGATTTAGCAGTTTTCTATGACATTGTTAAAATACTATAGCAGAAAAGTACTTCCAAACATTACATTTTGGACATTACATTTTAAAATTACTTAGTTATTTAAAGATCCAATATTTAAGGATAGATTTAATTAAAAAGAGTTCACCAGCTTCAGTAATGAACGAATAGAAAATCTTTGAAGAAATGTATCTTCTGCAATTTTGACGTTTCATAGGTTTCAATAAAAAACTTTATCCATATTTACGGTGTATACTTGTATACTCATTCTACGTACAGCATATGGCAAAGTAAAATGTCAAGAAAAATCCAAGAATTTTATCTGGAGTTTGATGGCGTTCAAAACTGGCAAACTTCTCAAATCTGAAGGTTATGGATTTGCAAATGTAAAATATGAACAGAGGCAAACGTAACTTCTCATCGTCAAGCGAGAGGGCGCCAGAGCGTCAGCAAGCCTAGTACCTCGTAAAAGGCAACGACGCACTTTGACTCTTATTGGGTATTAAAAACTTTCGTCGTCTTATCCTCCATACTTTTCAACGCCAGGCAGTCTAAGATAGACATGCATTCCCGTGCACATGTATCCTTTGTACGTTTTTAGTGTAATAATTTCACGACAATGTGCGTGAAACCGTAGGAATGTGTAGGTTTTAATTGAAATTACGTAAATACTTGAACTTAAATAAATCTCTACACTTCAAAAACAATATGAATCTTTGTAAGAAGACATGTCAATTGTACTTTCCAACTCTTACTTCAGCTGTCAAGCAAAATATCCAATAATTCAGATTTATCATTATAATCATGCAACTCGGAAACAAAAATTTGCGGAAGAGTGAAAACTTGTCTACAATATTGGCAACATCTTGAATTCTATACAGATTTCGAGACTGTATTATTGCAGCATTTGAATACACTGAGAATACGGATCAAGATAAAATGGCAAATTTATAAAATACAGTAAACATTAGACGTGATATTGAGAATAGAATTACGTCGAGTACATCTAGTTGGTTGGGAGTACATGTGATTTCGTAAAATATAATTTGTTCCAAAAATTAATTTCACAGATCAAATAACTGCAGCAAGTATTAATGTAAATATTTTTTTTATAAAATCCTTTTAAATTAATGCAGTTACCGTGTTGATAGCATTTCTTTTTCGTTTAATTCCGGTGGAAGAAAAAGATGTATTTTTTTAGGTAATGACAAAGTGTGATCAAAGTGTCACATTAATATTTGTAATAAATTGAACTTATATATTCTAAATGCATTTGCTACCTACTTTACTCATACAAACGGAAGTGCAATTCTTTCTCATTAAGAGATTTTGCTTTAAATCAGTTTGTTGCTCTGAAGTGTTTGTAAATTTGAATATCATTTATCGTGCGGTTCACATTTTGTCGTCGACCTTTATCACCCGCAACTCGCAAACGATGGCAAAGGGATCTCTCAGTCAACGTTTGCCGAACGGCTGGAGTCAAAGCGCAATTCACAGCCCTGGTTCACATCAAACATCCAACAAGGACAGACGATGCAGTGGTGCACAGAGGTGCCTTGTACTGAAAGAGGATTTGCCTCCTAATCATGCAGAAATCCTCTCAGAGTGAAATAAGCACACAGAATTGCTACCTAATAATATCGTATATTCTCGTAAAGAAAGTCTTTGCGTATCAAAACTCTACAAATGTATGTTCGAAATTAATTTTTACCCTTGAGTATTTGTACGATCTCGCAATCCAGTTACGTAGCAGAGGGAAAAGTATTGTAAAGCAGCAGGGTAAAGCGATATTTTGACAGAAAACCTCGCATTGAGTAGGCCTGCTGACCAAAAAAGTAAATTAACTTTTGCTCCAATATGGAGTAAATTTCTTCCTCTAACATGTTATATAGCCAGAACTCACGTTTTGCCGGTCCTTGACACCAAAAAAACGACATTGACGTCAAAATGTCTGTTGGGGGGGTTGGCTAGCTAGCTGGCTGGCTGTTTGTGAATGGTCAACGCTTAAGCCTACAACGTTCAAAGAATTTTCTAAAAAATTATTTTGCCTCATCGATCTTGCGAATTTTCCAAAAATTAGTACTTTTTGTGTAATTTTGCGCGAAAAAATATTTTTTCAAATCTGCCTCTATTCCCCCCCCCTTAGATAAAGTAAAAATGCTTAAAAATGCAGGCCCCATTATCACTAAAAAACAGAAAGCTTAACTTTACTTTTCCAAATCGCATAAAAATACATTTTACAATTTGCAAAACTGCATTATTGATGACAGATTTTAAGAGAAAAATCTTCCATTAATAATGTACTTTAAGAAAAATCAAAAACCTTTCTTAAAAAAATATGTTCTTAAAAATAAGATTATCAAATACGATTATATTAAATTCTTTTGAAAAAAACTAGTTTTTGTGCAATTTTCGCAAGAAGTAAAAGGCCATTTAAAAAATTTCTCAAAAACGGCTTCACCTTTTTTACTTTCTCGCGCACTACTTACGCAATGTAGAGAAAGTACTGTAATTCTGCGGGATAAACGGCGATTTTTCTTTACCTTTTGTCGTTATAAAACTAATACTTTTTAGTTTTGAATATCTGTTTTACATGTTATTAATTGAATATTTATTTTTAACTTTCCCCTTACTTTCGCGGGGAAAAAACCTTATCACATTGTAACTCCTCTCCTTTCTCTTGAGAAATGATCCATTGAGAAAAGAGAGGAAAGGTCATGCAAACGTTTCTGTAATCTAAAAAATTGAAGGTTTTAATCAAATTGGCATAGTTTTCACTCAAAATGGTGAACTGTTTTATGTTAGTACAGAAAGATGAAAGAAAATATGTTAAGTATTTTTTTGAGAATATATTTTACTTTTTTAAGACTAGTAACAAGACTTACTATTTGAAAGTTACGCGGCAGGTCCTAATATTGCAGAAAAAATAAGATATAATTAGTTAATACTTTAATAATTACAAACCGTTTGCATTAAGAAAGTAATCGTAAGATTCAATAACGAAGGTGTAGGAGAGGTTTGAAAAAAGGTATTTTTAAAATTTTTTGAAAATCCAGAGGTCACGAAAAACTATTTCCATTTTTATAAGCGTGCAAGGCTCCGATTAAAACTTTCAGTAGTATGAAGGTAATAAAAATCAGGACCCCAAACAATTAAGATATCTGCTCCCAAGGTCCTAATTTTAAAACGTATTTAACATAGAATTTCAATTTTGGAAAACAAATCTTATCTACTACATAAGCACTATATTGTTTGCTTGGTTTGTTGTTGCACTACATTATTTATAATATCTTTGGAGCCCATTATTAGGATAGTATTAAATTATCGCGTGACCGTAAGGAAAAAAGGAAAACTCATTTCAATTGGGGTTCTTTTGCGAAAGTTTTATCAGACAATCACAAAAGAAGGCGTGTTGAACTGTATGGTCTAGTTCTTCCAATGCCGTTTTATGTATATTTCATAGATACGTCTGTACAAGTTAGTAACATTATTTTTCAGCAAAAATGATGAGAACTTTCAAGAATGTGTGCTCTTAATTTCATTCATAACACGCGAGACAGCAACGAGATTGATTCGTTTCGCTATTCATGCTGTGCAGTACTGAGTTTGCTTCAAGTACAAAGTGTTTTATTTACTTCGCGGTATGCGCCCCGGAAAGTGCTTCTTTGCAATCGATAAACACTCATGTGGTTTCCATACATAACAGAGGAAAAGTTATGGTGGGTTCAAAAGTTCATTGACGGGAGTTGTTTGAGGGTGTACAATTTTTATTTATTTGTCACTTTTACCTTTGTAACATAGGCGCAGTTTCTATAGATTTTCATAACATACAAAATTACACGTACAAAATTACTCTACAAAATTATTACCTTCAGTACAGGGTTGACCATGCCTCTAAACATAATTTGGTAAGTTGAGATGTATTCGTTAGTTGTTTTTTTTTACATGTAACATATGGTTTCTGCGCTACAAAGAAAATACGTTTTCAATATTTTAGTGATTTCTTGTCAGTCTATAGGACCATGGCTTAGGTTAGCAAACGGAGCAACATGTCATAAATTCGAATATCCATTATAAATATTAATTAGAACTAGTGGCATGCAGCAGGAAATACTGCTGAACAAAACCACACAAAATAGTTTTCCGAAAAACAGCACACAACTGAAAACCAAGAATTGAAATGTTCGCATATAAAAAGCAATAAATTAGATATTTGAACAAAAACAGTCTTCACGAATACTACGATAACATAATGTACAGTATTCGCGTATATACCGCGTAACAGTTCTTTACCCATCAATTATATATAAAAAAGTTGCTGTTCTATAAAAAATAAAGTAGTTGCACTTCTCAGTCACAGTGGAAACTATCTAACTGTTTTTGTACTTTCCCTTAGTTCCTACGTATCTAACGAAACCATCTATACATCTCACATGGCCGGAAGCTATACAGTTTTCTTTGAATTTACGTGGGCATTGGAAATTAATAATCCAAATAACTACTATTTTAATATAAATTATTATTAATAAAAAATTAAAATTAACAGTTATTTTTCTATTTACTGTCTTCTCTAAAAAAGCTATCCTCTTAATTAAGCGTTAATTGGACGTATTAACAGGCTGCCTTCTAACGTGGAAAGTCACGAACCTTACTCAGAATGTGAACTTCCCAAATCCGGGTCTGAGGAGTTGCACGTGAACTGGAACGTAATGCCTGGCCGCAAGTGGTACTGCGTGCCGGGGAGTGCTATAAAGTACATGCGAGGATTTTCGGAATGTTCTTGAAGTTGTCTCGAAGGCGGATTATACCGACATTCCTACAATCACTCCTGTTACCCTCAACCGAAAACTGCTATGATTCATTCGGGACGTATCTAGTTTTCGATGTGCTTCGTTCAGAGAGGTCGCTGTTGAGCCCGCTATGCGAGTCAGTTGGAGTGCTACATGATGTAAAGGAGTACTTCATGAAGTAGTTACTTCTATAAGGTCCATATTGAGAAAATAATAGGAGAATATTTAAAATAAATTTGTAAAACGAAGTGATAACCAATGTTAAGTTATAACACACCGATTCCGTTATTTACTTTATAGATCGGGAGTCGTTTTCTATGTTTATAATACACTTTTCTTTACAAATAACCATGTACGAGTAAATAAGAAATACCTTTGCTTTGGAAACACCAACTCTACAACTAATTTATTTATATGATTTTTCAAATACCTAAAAGTCGGCAATGGTTATTAACGTCATTCAGTGGATTTAGAGAGAGATTTAGTTGAAGATTGTGAACCAAAGCGGTTACCTGTGATATCGGCTGTACGTCGTTGAACATTTTTCTTAATAAATTATGTTTTAATAAGAACAAAATCATATCTACGTCTCAAAAAGGTGGTACCGTATTTGGAATGCGACGTGGAATTTTTTTAGGTACAACATTTATTTCAATGTTCTTATCAGGCGCTCTCTGTTCATAAGAATGTTATCAGGTTTAGTGTAGTTAAAACGATATAACAGAAAAGTATTATGAACGCATAAGGCACGGCTCACCAAATTAGGCTACTCAGAGCATCAACAGATGTCACTGCAGTGCCTCTAATCGGCATGTGCTAGGAAGTTTGAGTGGTTCGGACGGAGACAGAAAGTTTGACATCAGCTACATAGATAGGTTAAATTCAAGCACAGTCTGGAAGAGAACTCTAGCAACGGCTGCTGTGATCGGTATTTTTCCGCGTTTTTTTCCGAACAACACCAGATGAATGCCGAAGCTCAACCTTAACAAACGGGCCACGAGCCACGTGCGATTTTTCGTTCCTTTTTCTTATCCTATCCTATCCTATCCTCACTTCTTTCTTACACAAACACCCTTACAAGCACTGACAGACGACCGATCGGTAGCTTAGAGTTTGTCCCGGCTGTGGCGATGCCCCGCTGGTGGGAGATACCTAGATGGAGAAAACCAGTAAGCCGACGTGTAGGTCGGAGCCGTATTTTGCCATCAAGTGGGGAAAGATCCCTTCTACGTCCCGCGATAAAAACATACACCACACTTACGGGACCAATCACTATAGGAGTTAACAAGCCCGGAAACACCAATGAATCAAACCCAGGAATACTCGTAAGTGTGCGAGTGCTATACCAATCAATCAATCAATCAATCAAAACCAAGATGACTCGCAAGTGTGAGAGTGCTTGGAAGTCTTTGCAAATTGAATACGCCTATTCGGCAGGGTGCGGCACGCCTCCCGCAGCGGGGCCCACGCGACAGCACGCGCAGGGGTGAATGTCACGTGGCACTTCCTGCGAGGCTGTGATTACGCGCGTGACCTTCGCCGGCGGCGGCGCGGAAACGCGCACGGTGGGAAATGTTTGGTTCATACAATTTATCATGTATTTCATTCAACTACACGGTATAGTTCATATTGGAAGAACAAAGTGTTTAGTCACCTTCACGAAACCGCTGTTTAATTGAACAAACTAATACATGTATAGTAGAGTTCACTAAACACGTTGTACCCGTGACGAATAGCATCTTGTGGAAACAAGTCATTGCATTGAATAATA
>BOPP01000006.1:15782283-15794906 GCA_017312745.1 Gryllus bimaculatus | reverse complement strand
GTTTCCAACAACTATGCGACACTGCCAATCATAGTTCGCAAGGGGATTCATCTCCAATAACATACACTCTGAAGTGGTCGAGCGAAAGGGGTGGGCTGTGCAAGGCGACGATGGAAAGATTCCGCGCTTCCTGCGAGGCTGTGATTACGCGCGTGACCTTCGCCGGCGGCGGCGCGGAAACGTGCATGGAGGGAAATGTTTGGTTCATACAATTTATCATGTAGTTCATTCAACTACACGGTATAGTTGGTTTTGGAAGAACAAAGTGTTTAGTCACCTTCACGAAACTGCTGTTTAGCTGAACACACTAATACATGTATAGTAATGTTTACTAAACACGTTGTACTCGTGACGAATAGCATCTTGTGGAAACTGGTCATTGCATTGAATAATACATAGAGTAATATTTACTATAATGTTCATTCACTTACGATTTTGAATTGTCCTATTTTTTAAACGAAACTAAATCATGTTTAGTGAATCTTACTACAGGAATAATTGTATTTACTGCATGATCGCTTACTACACATGTTTAGTACATTCTACTACAACATTTTTCTGAGTGTGCCTGTGCGCGTGCGTGACAGGCAGACCGACGCCCCCCCCCCCCCCCGCAATTCCGGCATCGCCCCCACAGCCGCCGCCGCCGCCACACCACAGAATGTAGGCAATCGATTCGCTTACGCTTTTTAAAAAAGTTGGCTGTCGTGGGAAGCATAACGCGATGCTCGCTGAATTGATCGGTATGGCTTTGAGCACCAACACTTGATTCTCAGTCTTAACGTGCTTTCAATAACCATGAATAGCATGGTTTGCTTCTGAAACCAGTGTTAGGTTAAGGGGTCTTAAAATATGCGGCTGTGATAATAGTATATCGTTTTAGCGTTGACCTGGCTGAATCGTGATTTTACTCTCATAGTATGAAATCCGGTAAATATGTGTTTATTGAAAAGACCAAATAGAATATGCGAGATGAATATTACTGAAATTTATTTACACACAATGGACAATTATTTTAACAATTCTAAACTTCAAAAACAACTTAAACAATCATTCTTATCACATTTAGAACAGCGGTATCGGAATTGGAGACTACTGGACGGTTAAGGTTAGCTTCGGTTAAGGTTAGCTTAACAGAGCTCGACCAGAAGGTTCGTCATTCTCTTCATTATTGTGGCAGACAGGGTTATAAATTTACGGAATTACCCAGTTGTTGACTACTATCACCAGAAACCTGTCTCTTCGTCTTTCACTCGTTTTTCCAATGTCAAGGGTGGGTACTCTTACATGTGAAATATCAATACCTTTTTTTTTATTGGGCGACTGTGTGAGCTTCATTCTGAACCCAAGTATTGTAGTAGGAAGTGGCTTCCACCGGCATACATTTCCTTTTCGTAGGCAGATGTTTTTGAATAAAAATATTCCACGCACTAATAAATGAAATGCGAATTAATTAAAATAATCGGAGTACTTGAAATGAAAAAAATGAAAAGAAAATGAAAGTGACATAACGCTTTAGCTTTCATGAGCATTTGTAGTGGTCGCGATCTCTTATGTCAGAAGAGAACAATGGCGTCATTCAGTTCCATTTGGTTGAGCAGCGAAACTTTATGACAGCAACTGCTATGCAGCAACTGGGCATCCGCATTGTGCCATATTGGCTTTGCGGCTGACGCCGCCGCCGCCGCCCGCACAGGTGTCAGGGAGGGATAAAGCGCGTGGCGATGGGGCGGTGCGGGGCGCGGTTGTGCCAACCTTCCGTCGAATTCAAAGGACGCTCACGTAATGAGAGTCTGAGAATGCAGTGCGTAGTCTGTGGTAGAATGTCATTCAAGCGGTGGAATGTCCCCGTGAATCGAGTCCCGAATTCTCTAATAGAACCCACCACCTCGCATTCCGCACTCTGGCGTGCAACCAGTACCCGCTACCTCTCGTGTTGTACATTTCGCGCGATTGCGCAGAGCTAGAGAGAGTATAAAGCTTTTCGCGTGTATGTACGCATGCGTGTAAGTATGGTGTAGGTACGGTACAGGTCGATGCATTTGTTATTCTCAGCGTTCGTATGAACATTGCAAATTTATTCATGGATGTTTTCGCTCATGCGAACATGCCATTTAAAGAACTATAACTACAAATTGTGATTACCATCATTAAGCAGATTTCTAAGTTTTGTACGATACAATTTTCTTTTGCATAATCAACGTATGGTGCACATTTCGTATTTCGCAAAACATTATTTTTGGAGAAAATTATTTTTAATATTTTAATTTATTTTTGTATAGAATCAAGTATTTCAATTTAACATACTTGTTCTGTGGATTACTTTAAACTGAAAATAACGAAAACTCTTCGAATTCTACCAATAAGAAAGATGAGGATTTTCAATATTTATTGCAATGGGTGATATTTTTTCTGCCCATCGCAATGCGTGCTCAACCCTAATTCACATCCCCCTTGCCGCTCTCTACGGACGACAAACCCAGTCAGTCGTAACAGTCACTCGGTGCCCTCAAAGCACGACCGCTCGAATCTCTACCTTCGCCACTTGCCCTTCACGGAAAAGACAGTGGCCATGATAATGGTAGGACGTGGTGTAGAGTACACAAAGACATCATTGACATCATTAAAGAAATAGATTTGAGGCGTTGCTTACTCGTAGGTGTTTATTTTGACAGGAAGCATTTTCGTTCGTATAGCGGCCATCTTGAGTATTACAAAAAATAGCAATATATTTAAATTATAAATAACATTTTTATCTTCACAGAATATTATTATGAGTTGGATTTTTAAAAAAAATTACGCAAAATTTAAAATATTAGAATATAAATGGTGAAAGAAAGGCAATTGTGAAGAAAGAATTCATGAAATAACAAATGAGCAACAAGGTCAAAACTACCACAACGTGTCACCCTCAATATCTCAGCGTACGTTTTCAGTCCCATCATGTGATACATGCGACCAAGGTGGGGTCATAACATTATATTCTGAGAGGGAATGTATATGTTCCCTAGATATATAGATATTTATTTATAGGTATAGTTGGCCACTGCAAACAATCCTCACCTACAAAACAATTGTGAAAATATTCTTCATACAGGATCACAACTTCGAATCTAAACAGTGTGATTGAGCATTATAGGCCAGTCATGCCGTGCATACCAACATGTCAATTTTTGCATGGTTTTACTCGATTCTAAGCAGTTAACGCATGCTATAGAATGGAGTACCCAGAACAGCTACACATCCAAAAATGAAAAAGAAGGTTCAAAATGGCCTCATTTTGAAGACTACTATCATAAGAGACATAAGTCAGGTTCCCTCATGTCCTCCTGAATATTATTCCAAATATTTCCTATCCGTCCCTCTATGCATGTTTCTCGTAATGTTCTCCCAATTATCACAGATGTTTTCCCACAGGTTTCCAGCAGGTTTCCTTACACGTTTTCCCGTTTTCTACACGTATCTCAAATGTTTCCCCGCTTGTTCTCCATAAGATCCCTTAAAACGTAACTGCATATTGTCCAGCACACTCCATGCACATGTGGTTCACATATGTCCAGTTGGTCCCCCATTGTTTTCACATATGCTCTCCAGATGTTCACCGCATGTTAATCGAATTTGAACTGTAGATTCAATACTTTAATTTACTTTTAATTACAAAATACTTTACAGTAATCGACAGCACTACCAATATTTTGTAAATGCGCAGTTCAAGATTCGCAGCCCGTTTGTGTATATGCGCCGGTTCAGAAGAACGAGATTGCAGTCGATTGCTGTACGTCATATCACGCAAAAACACCCTTTCTTTTGAGATAGGTCGTTTTTAAACTTCCTCAGACGCCGTGTTTCTTATCTCTACCTCTTTGCATCCTCTTAGTCAATCCCCAACTATTTTCAAAAAATCTTTAGTCGTGATCTTCTTTCTGAACATTTCTGCTGGCGCCTGCTTCCACATCCCTTAGTCGTCTCAACGCTGACTTTTTGACGGAACTCTAGCCACACTTTTGGAAACTTTAAAGGCAGAATTGTAACAGTGTAGAGGGAATCGCCCGAGCACCAGACTCTGATGCCTTGTGTTGCATGCCGTTCCTGCCATTTTTTACTTCTCGATCCTCCTCATAGTGTCTATTCGTGTCATTGCGAGATCCTTTACCTCTCTTTCCTGGAACTCGTTTTACTCCTTCCACCTTCACATTCCTCTGAGGCCGTTCTTCCTCTCGCTCCTTGGCCCCGAGTCGTGGGATCGCTTGGAAATGTCGGCCCGAGCCTCCCAACACCACCGTTGCCACCACTCGTCATTCAATCTCTCTCCTCAGCCACCCTTCACTAGATCATTAGAAGCAGCCCTTGCTGGACCTCTTCTTCCAACGCGGGCGGAAGGAAGATGGTCCATTCTTTCACCCAAGGCGCATTGCTTCCTCTGCGAAAACTCACAAGTACTACTCCATTCACGCACTCTGTGTTCATTTTCATCTACGTCCTTCCTATGAGTTCGTCTACCTTTAAATGTCCTAAGCCGCTCTCAACCCTCACTTTAGAGTACCAACGCTTTTCCTCCCTTTCTATCTACGTTACTCTCTCCGTAACCTTCAGTCGTCCTGCAGCTATTTCTCTCCGAATCGCGAAACCGCCAGCGTTGCCCCTTCTGAACATCTCACATCACGACCCTTAGCAAAGCCCTCGCTCCCGCCCTCGACCAACCTCACCCTCGCCCCTCCTCGCTCCCGACCACGCCCAGGCCGTCCTCGCTCCCGCACATGCCCCAGCCGCCCTCGCTCCCGCCCTCGCTCCCGCCCTCGCTCCCGCCCTCGCTCCCGCCCTCGCTCCCCGCCCTCGCTCCCGCCCTCGTTCCCGCCCTCGCTCTCGGCCCTCCGCTCTCGCCTCGCCTCGCCCTCGCTCTCGCCCTCGCTCTCGCCCTCGCTCTCGCCCTCGCTCTCGCCCTCGCTCTCGCCCTTTCCGCTCTAGCCCTCGCTCTCGCCCTCGCTCTCGCCCTCGCTCTCGCCCTCCGCTCTCGCCCTTCGCTCCCACCCTCGCCACAGCCCCGCCCACGCCTTCTTCCCCCGCTCTCCTCGCCTGGCCCTCGCCCCCGTTGCGTGCTGAATGAAACGATTTAAAGCGGGCCGCGCACGCCCCCCATGTGTTAAAACTCGGGACGGTAAGCCGAACCGCACTCGCCCGCCCCCGCCCGCCCGCTGCGCATGTCGGCCGCCTCGCGACTTGGCAGACGCTATCGCCCCTGCCGGCGTTTGCGTCGGCTTCATTTTCGGGCGCGCGTAGTAAATGATGATGATTCATTTCGGTATCTCTTGCCAGGGGCAATTGCCTTTTTATCGCCCGAATGGGAGCGTATAAAAGAATTAGAGGCAGTGAAATTTTCACGTGCTTTATGTTTTGGGGGAAGAAAAATCTCCGCTGCAGTTGTTTCCCCTGGTATTTTACATAAAGACCTGTAAAGGGACAATAAAGGAACGGAATACATTAAGGGTGCATGTTGAGAAAAATGCTTACTGATGAAAGTGTTTGTTGAGAATGTTTTTCAACAAATTTATTCAACAAAATAATTTTTCTAGACACGTTTGAACTTTTCAATTTAACTATACATTTTTTGTGAAGATTTCCATACAGTAATTATCTATTTATGTGTATTATTGCATTTTTCAACTTTCCTTTCAAATTAAAATATTTTACTGACCTTTGAAAGCAATTATATTTTTCATTTCTGTATTAAAGGTCTCTAAGTAAATTTTATTGAGCTATTATTTGATTTTGTGTTGTTAAACACTAATTTATTAGCTTACTCATTTTTCTGGCAATAAACTTCAGAATTATTGTGTAAATAATGAATATACACAGTCTTCTGTCATAAAACGTTATATATCTGACATTGTAACGATTGTGTGCGCATTTGGTACATCTATGAAATTAAACATTCAATAACATGTGCACCTATATATTTTAATATTCTTTTGTGTTTTATCACATAAAAAGAAAAAAATTGATCCTTCCATACACTACATGCGTACGTCACTCTTTGTTTTACAAGTTTCACATGAATGTTCGGAAATAGAACTAATGTGCCGAGAAGAACAAATTCATTTATCCAATAATCCATTTCCGCGCGTATTCGACACAAAAGCAAAACCGGAAGGAGAATAAAAATGAAAGCGTCATCATCGAAAGCGAATTCAAACAACGCGAAATTCTTTCCCGGACGGGAAATAACGTGTGCGCACGAACTCTCGAGAAAATGTGGATCCACACAATTGTGCTGTTCAATCTGGCAAGCACACCATTATTAGGATTAATCGCACTTCAGTTTTCCGAGCATCAAGCAGCACCAGTCGTTCAACGCGGCAAAAAAACAACAAAAAAACATCGCTTCGAATTGTTTTCTGCAAACAACAGCACTTGTAGGTGAGTAGTAATGTGATGAGTACTGTTAAAAACCCAAACACAAAAAAAGAGAAAAAGAAAACATTGAAACATTGAATTGAAGTGAAGTGAGAAGAAGTGATTTTGGAGAGACTGGAGTGATATGTAGATTCGTTACATGTTAAAAAAAGAAAAATCAGATATTGCTAGAAAATCATTTGATATTTTAGGAAAAATTAACAATTCGTGCGCAAATAAACAGAACCATTCATGCAGGATAATATTCATTCCACACAATGGTTTTAAAAATGTTTGGGTAACACATCAAAATTGTGTTCAAAGCAATGGTAATATTCAGGAATTTCCATCCGATGATAATGATGACGATGAAGATGAAGGCGATTTAAGCGGAAATGATAATTTTCTGTTGCAAAGAGATTTAAATAGTTTATTATAAACAATGAACGCAGAGAGAGAAAAATGTCTACCCGCCATTTAGTTGTTTTGGCATGAATGCTGCGTGATAAGGGCGTTCATTAAAAAATAAGAAACGAAATCTTGAAAAATCTTGATTAATTTGTGAGTATGTGTATGTATTATGTATGTATGTATGTATGTGTGTGTGTGTGTGTGTGTGTGTGTGTGTGTGTGTGTTCGGCAAACTGTTTTTAGTGGTGCCGTCATAGTTCGGAAAGAGGCGGGCCATTGATGGATCTATGTTTCGAGCTACTTAGAAATTGGGTGGAAATAGCATTTACGTTGCCCATGATTTCGGCTTGGCTCCAGTCAGGGGGCTGTGAAACGCCCGGCGCAGTATGGTGGGGCACATGACAACCAGCGAGAGTCTCGCGAGGCTAGCATGCAGTTGCAGATAATAGCCGCAACCACGTAACTTCTCGGGTTTGCGCGAGTGAGAGTAGTTGAAGCACAATGGAAACTCAGTGCCCAGACACGATTATTGGCAAGGGATGAGCTTTCGCTTGAGACACAGTACCTCAAATTCAGAGACGTGTAGAAGCTCGAATTAAATTAAAACTTGTACTCGCCAGCAAGTTTTTTCCTTTAAACGGATGTGTCGGGGGAAAAAAAGAAAGAATTCGGATTTCCGCATTCGATAGTTGCATCACGAGTTCACTAGTAATTCATTTTTTTCTCTCAGTTTTAAATACATGGTTTCCAACAACAGTACATTTCTGCGACACTGCCATTCATAGTTCGCAAGAGGATTCATCTCCAATAACATACACTCTATAGTGGTCGACCAAAAGGGGTGGGTCTGCAAGCAGACGATGGAAAGACTCGATACCATTCTAAATACAAAGCATTGTGATTTTTTATGTCAAGGAGTAAAATAATTCTTATATTCTCTGAAGTATTTGTAGAGTAATTCATTTCGTGACGATATCGCGCGGGCCAACTTCTCGCAAAAATTCCTAACACATTTCAAGAATTTACACATTACACAAAACTATTAAAATAATATTAACATTCAACTTTTTTAATACTAAAATATTTTATTTGTAAATATCATTTCTGAGGTTGGCATAGAATTTGGGAGCGGTGTCATGCGAGTGGAACAATCTGTTTGAGACAACGAACATGTTTTTGCAGGATTAATAAAATTTAAAGACCCGGAATAGAATAATATAAGAAGAAATACGCAATTCTGTGTATAAAAATGCACTTGAATTACGTGTAGGGGTTTTTATAATGTTCACAGTTAAGTACATTATGCTGTGGAATTTCTATTTGATTAAAATAACGGACAATGATAATTGCTCCTCCTAGTAAAGAAGACAGTCTTAAATGTTAATACCTGGTGACTAAATCGCGTGTAAAGTAAGAGGCGTACATACAAATCAGGCAACATAAGGCCTGCTTAATGTTCCATTTCTTTTATCATACATCACCGGAGAATAACTTGAAAACGATGTGTATTAAGGCCTAAAATCCTGATTTTTGAGTCTACAGGGCACACAGGTCATTCTGAAACTTACAAAATGAAATATATTTTTGAAAGTTCTTTTATATTTTTGGGTGTTTCGCTCTTCTGCGTTCTTCCACTTCAAGATAACAACACAGTTCCTCAAACTCAGAGACGTGTAGAAGCTCAAATTATATTAAAATTTGCATTCGCCAGCATGTTTTTTCCTTTAAACGAATGTGGTGAGAAAGAGAAAGAATTCGAATTTCCGCATTCGAGAGTTGCATCACGGGGATTCAATTTTTCACTAGTAATTCAATTTTTTTTCTCTCAGCTTTAAATACATGAACCAAATAAAATTTTAGAACATGTATTGCATGTGCGTTCTCTAAGCTGAACATTTGTAACAAAACAGTAAACCAATCACATATTTCATTTAATGAAAATTAGGTAAAATTACAGATGCGTTTAAAACCCGTATGACCGCCGAAAAAAAGTTTGCGTGAAAAGCAGCGGTTGAGTGCAGGCTGTATATTGCAAGCGGGGACGTGTGTGACCGTTCGATTCTTGTTGCAAAAAAAGTATCGAAATCGCACTGCAAAGTCACGAGCTGTGAAAAACATTTGCGGAGACATGTCGAGGGGATTAGGGGCTTTTTACAGCTACTCGCAGCGCACGATTGTGCTGGAAAATGAACGAACATTTTGGAGGGTTAATGTACGAGATTTAATTTATGGACAATGAAAGAATTATCAGTCAATGACACTTTCTAATCAAAGCTTGATTACTGTCTGTAATAGTACCACTCGCAAAACAAAACTTTAAAACTTGGATATGAAGTTAATACTAATGACTAGGGAGAGGATTTGTGTTCTAGAAATCTTAAAAAATGCTTTTAAAAATATGCATTTACGACCTAAAAATTCTTAAATATGCACTTTAATATGCAATTAAAATCAACAATATTTCATTTCCCGCATAAACCTTTCTTGATAAAATTCAGGAGAAGCATGCTTGAAGTGAAAAGATATATATTTGTGCAATTGTAATATTATCTATCTTACTTCTCGGGAGAAATTATTGAAGTAAATATTCACCTACTATGTCTTCTTGAATTTCTTCTGCTTCGTTTAATATATTATATATCGAAAATCTACATTTGCACAAGTATTTTATCATCTTTAGAAAATAAGAAAAACAAATGCAAACTGTGGCAAGATCTTTCAAATTAATGAAATTAATGAAAAATAAAAAAATCTATGAAAAGATGTAATGTTTTAGAAATACGTGTCTATTTTAACGAAATATGCAAAAAATATGCAAAATATGCTCTTACAATTACACGAATGTGCAGAAACAAGAAAAATCGCCCAAATATGCATATATTTGTATAACATATTAATCTACATAGCATCCAATTCTAGCCAAATGTCAAGAATTAAATAAACGAACTAAAAATCCAATATAAGTATTTATTTATGAGATCTAAGCTTACGAAGTGCCGGAGTGACGACTGAGACGCAACCAGGTCGAGTCCGAAAATCGGTCGATTCCGGGTTATCACCACTATACCAGCCCGCCAGGTAGTTTGACAGACGTATGCCTTAATTTCTCTTAATTTGTTTAAAATGGAAGGTGTACTTTCTTAATCTCGTAGTGGGCCGCTCGTACCTGACTACTAGATTCAGTGGCATCCGCCAGGATTGCACTTGTGTCTTCGACGCAGCTATCTTAAATGCCCCAGGAAGAGGCAGAAGCGCGGCTACGAGGAGCTAAAATTAACCCTCTAATTCAACATCATGAAGAAGGAATATCAACAACATCCTCTTCAATTTGTACAGGATTACTATACATGTACACAATACTTCTTTCCTTACAATAACGGTTTCATATTCTGTGGAATTCTCCCGAGAGATACAGGCCTTTCAGTTTCTGGACATCAACAAGCAGGATGAAGAGACAGTTTGTGTCTTCAATGCAGCCTCCAACTACACTCGCCTCACGAAAAGTGGCCTTCCGTTCAGTCAGCAGGAAACTCTCCCGAGAGGCTAAAAGCTGCTATCATCCGGAGCACTGCAATCCGGCCCTCCCCAGTGGCAGGAGCCTTCGTCTTCACTTCTGGCACAGTGAAGCAGGTCGTCGGGGCACGCGGAAAGAGGCATCTCAGAAAACGTAATTTTCGAGTCATGTGAAGCGAAGCTGACTCGTGGATTTCGTGAAAAAGGTTATTCATTTCGAAATAACACCGCACCCATTATTTTCAGCATTTTACCCATTATTTTACACATTATTTTATGTACAACTCCCCTGCGGCAACAAAAGTCGAATTTGTGGAAAATGGTGTCCTGGAGCAGCGTAAAATTAACTCTTAAGAAAGTGCACAAGTGGATATCGAAACTTCTTTCTTCTCGCGTTACGTTAGTTGTGTCGTATGTAGTGACGAACTGAATATGACAATATAGTTGTAACTTCAGGCAAGAGAAGCAGCGGATTAACTCTATAAAATATTTGTATATTTTAGTCAAAATTTCTAATTGAATTTGGATTTTTCCCGAGTTCCCGCTTCGTAGAGCGGCTGACGAAACCACTTGTTTTATCTGTCACTTGGCAGAGGCTGTGCTGAGTTTTATATCAATTTATTCTAATATTCGAAATTACTAACAATACGAAATTACTAAAATTACTAGATGCATTAATTTCACCAGACATTTCAAATTTCTGACCTGCATCGAAAGTTTCAGGACTTCTGCGGTCGACCGAACTAACTTCCAGATGGCTGCATGAGGGCGTAGGGGGAGGCGGAGGTGCGAGGGGGTTGTAGGCATAGGCGTAGGGGGCGGGGGAACATGGAGAGCGGGTAAGCGCCGACCTCGAACCCAGCTGAAGGGAACGCAGCCCCCGCGCGCGCTGGCAGCTCGGGGCTCCCGGGATAGGGATTCGACGGCGAGGATTCGGGGCGGGATCGAGGTATCTGCAGGGGGAAGAACCCAGGACTTACCGAGAAGCCAGAGACTGTGGACGTCTGGTCTGGGGGCAGGAGATAAACTACTGGAAGGCCAGTGGGAAGTAAGAATGAATGATACTACTCAAGAAAATACTCCCAAGGTACACTCTGTAAAAGACGAGAGAGGTTGCTCAAACAAAATACATAGTTAACTCTCTTCAATGATTGAATGATAATTTAATGTTTACGGTCGCATAATTTGCTATAATCAATAGTTCCGTATGTGGGGTGCTTGTTACGTCTCGGGAATCGTATGTGTTTCTCTTCTGCAAGAACCCCAGATCCGCCACCGACCGATACGATGGATGTTAATACATTTCTTACTACACACTTCGAAAGATTCTACGACTTTAATTACTGAAGGCGCTTTTTGCGGATTAATCGTCGCGTCCACGAGGGAGGATTCGAGGGTGAAGATTTAAAACTGAGGATTCGAGGATTAGAATACGACAAGGTATAGTGGTATATGTAGGTTGAAAACCTCCTAGATGAACATGAATATAAGCTCAGGGGGCAAAGAAAGAAAAGTGAAAATTAAGCTGCTTTTAAATACTTTTCCAATCCTGGAAGAATATTTCACCAGAATTGGCTTTTGTCTCCATTTTCTTGGTTGGTAATGGTAATACACACACCATCACATATTTTTTTTCATTTTGTTTCGCATGATGTTTATTGTGACAGCGTGTGCTGTTGTGACTAGACAACGCAAGTATTGTCACCTAGGAAGTACCAAGTCTCGTCTGGGTAGGAATTTGATTGCTCAGTTTATCTGGAGTCAAAAATCCCATCACCGACACAGTAGTTCGATTGAGTTTCCAGCGCATCAACATCTCTGGTCATTAGGTGCGCGGTCTTTGGGTGTGTGCTTGGCGTGGTGCAACGAGGCGAGGCCTCGCGCAGCGGGGCGGGACGGAGTGAGGTGGAGCGGAACAGAGCGGAGTGTGGCCGCATATTTCGACGTGGAGCGAGGCGGGACGAGGCGAGGCGTGACGTGACAGGGTGTGACGTGACGGAGCGTGACGAGGTGGTTCGCCTAGGGGCAGGATTGTACGTCAGGTGACGCAACGGGTCATGGGTGCTTGAGAAGAGGCGATGCGGGGCGTGGCGCGGTGGGGCGGCGCGGGTAGAGGCGGTGCGTGGCGAGGCCTGGCGGAGAGGGGCGGGGCGGAGTGAGGTGGAGCGGAACTGTGCGGAGTGTGGCTGGGCATTTCGATGCGGGCCGGCGTGGGGCATGGCGGGACGGAGCGTGACGAGGCGGTTCGCCTAGGGGTGAGATTGTGCGTTGTGCGGCAGAACGGGGCGTGGCTGAGCTGGAAGAGCCGT
>BOPP01000006.1:15767313-15777574 GCA_017312745.1 Gryllus bimaculatus | reverse complement strand
AACCGTAAATTATAGTAATCGTACTCGCAATAGTTATTCCTAATCGTGAATTAATACATTTAGAAACTGAAAATAATATCGCTCAATAGCGTTTGGATTCTTACAATGTTTTAATAAGAGTAATTTATAGTTGTCGACACTTGTGTTACCCGACCCCTAGGCTGAAAAAGATACAACACCGGAGGCGGAACTTTACTGTGTCACAACCCTGAAGAAGCCTGCGACATGACAGGCGAAACGTCGGCCTATCTGCGAACGACGGGGCGTCACCCGTACAGCCTAGAAATCATGATACAGTATTATCGACATTTATTACATGGTAATCGCTGGTCCAACGGTCCACTGGTCGGCAAGTAATGGAATGAAGGTCGAAATGTGAAATTTGGCGCTTGCGAGTATGTGTCCACCATTCTCACAATCCACAGAGCTAATGCAAGATTCGACCCCGTGACCTTTCAAGCCAAGACTGCCAAGTCCCGTCGTAATTATATCGGCTAAGTACTGAGCCTCACTCAAGCAAATGATCTTCGCAAAATTCTAAACTTTTTGGTACTGATGTAGTTGGATGGAGAAAGATGGAACGTTGTGTGCAAAACTTTCTTAGAGTAATTAATCTAAAATTAATTTATAATGGCCATGGGCATTTTGAAGGACGAGGATAGGGGTGGTTAACCATGCAGCTCCATCTGGACGTTCGTACGAGTACAACACTCCAATATTACAACTACTCACATTTGAACTAGAGAACTATTGCACATATTTTGCGTCTATAAAAGAACAGGTTAACAATTAGTCTACGTACCAGCAAGTGTTCCATGGCACGGGATAGTATTGTTTACTTGCTCTGAAAATTCGCAACTCGCATTTTGCTGGAGTTTTATAACAAACAAAACTATAATCGAAAAAATTTCAACTTCGCCACACCGTCCAGATCATACCAATACCGGAAGCGGGAAGTTAAACGGTCGATGAGTCACGAGTACGATTTTGGCCAGATGCCACAATGTTCATGTGTTTGTTCAACCTCAGCAAGTTTGTGCCGTCAGCTGGAATCGAATTCGCTGGTCAACTGTTTTCATCTGTAGATTTACTGATCACTTGTGGGTTAATGCCTTGATTGCATCCGAAGCAACGAGCCAGCGACAACACGCAGCTCCTTCCTCTTCCAATTACTATTTTCAATTCCATTCCCATTCTCTTTTCATCGTCTTCCCAACGCGGAGTCGGACACTATCTGGAAGAGGAATTCATATCTTCCACCTAATGACCAGTAAAGGTGGAGCCAACATCCTATTCTGGATTGAACCTGACTGCTAAATAATAATAGTAACAATAACAATAATAATAATAATAATAATAATAATAATAATATTAATAATAATAATAATATTAATAATAATAATAATAATAATATTAATAATATTGTAATAATAATGATAATAATAATAATGATAATAATAACAACAACAACAATGACACAGCCTTCACTTTAGCACCAAGGCCTGTCGCCCAAGGCCTGGAACGTTACGACGACACAGGCGCCACAACACTCGGCGGACACAGCGCCCCGAGCGGCGGCGCCGGCAAAAACACGCGCCGCCATGTTTGTTTGCCTTCCGCTGCCGGCCGCCGGCGGAAGTACAGGCAGCGCTGAACGCTAGCCGGTTAGGCGGTTCTGCTGCGTCAGCCCGGCCCACCTGCAGCCTCCATCGATGACGCAGTAGGAGGGCCCTCTCGAGTGCACACACTAACAGATTCATACTAGTTTCGTGACGGCGGAACCCTTGATATCGCCAAAAATTTTGATTCGTTATTCCATGATTCCGCGTGCGTCAACGTCTAAGGTCTTTAGGTTGGATGACAAGATCCGGCGCCGACCTACGCGGCTTGCAGGGGTTTCCTAACCAGGTATCAACCATCAGCGGTTCCAGTCGATTCTGAGCACCCGGCTGGTCTCCCGTCATGTGTGGTAGTGTAGTGTATTGTAGTGTATGTATGTGATTAAATAAGGGATGTGGGTAGATCAAGGAAGGGGAAGGAAATATCGCGCGTGTTAGTGGCCCGTCTGTTATGGAAGTGCGCCGGCATTCGCCTGGTACTGATCGGAGAAACCACGAAAAAACTACCCATAAGAGCACTAGATACTTACCTATAGCTATGTATCTATTTTCTACACTACTGCAGAAAATCCTGCTACCGTCGGGACTCGAACGTAGGGCCTCCCGGTAAAAGGCACAGCAGTGACATCAATTGATACGCTGAGCCACCTAAGCTGGTTTTATCGCCCTGAAATCACGGCACTATGATCAGTCCATCGTTCGCAGTCCCCTGTTAAGAATCGCATCTCGATCTGATTGATCGACTAGTTTCCCCTGATTCACTGAGCAAACGTGGAGATGGCTTCTTGTTCCGCTTTTGGACATGTGTAGTGAAGCTATATTACATTACATCATCACATACAATATGTAGTGATAGTGATGATACATTATTCCCAAAATATATTGAAAACGTTGTAAATACAAACGTTCCAATATTTTTTATAAAATATAATAATTTGGGAACGGATTTTCACGTACACGCAGATTTTTACAGATACAAGATTCCTACTTTATGTTGAAGTTTTTAGAGTTTACAAAACATTATGAATCAATTAGAACTATTTTTATTTTACATATTTAATGTACGCATTGCCCCCAAAACTACAATAATTATTACATATTTCCTGCCATCTCAATATATTTATTCTTCGAAACCGAATATTTCGGCGAATTTTCAATACGTTTCACTGAAATCATCTTTCTTACAAAGCAAAGCTATGCGCATTAGTATCTACGAAATTTCTTCGTGAATTGTCAAATTTACCCTACCCCTGCTTCTTAGATACCGCGTTCGCGGAATCAAGAAAGAACGGACACATCTGAAGCAGAAGAAATTAAAACCTCAGCGTGCAGGCTCATGTTTCATGAAGCCCATACGTGTCACGATCGAAAACTAACAAGAATATACAGAACAAACCAACATCATATTTCGAATAAAACTATTGTATTGTGGTTTGGTAAAAACTACTGGTACTGTACAACTATTTCTGTAGAGGGAGAACTATCTTTCATGCGCTCCAAATTCATGATAAAGAGTAGATGATGTCTTTCTGTGCTCGGAAAATGCTCTTTTAAAGCAATTTTAAATATTATAATGAACCTTTAGTTTCCACACTTTCTATTTTTCTTACATAGTTTGGAAAACATAAATACTATTGAATAAAAAAATTGTTTTTTATTACAATAAATTCCGTTTCCTAGTAATAGCTGTATAACTCACATCTGTCGTCGATTGGGCACACTTTAAGCAAATGGGATTGATACGCTATCACGCTAAACCCCTGTCACGAATGAGTGAAGAATCTGATATGACCTCACCAAATGAGAGCTAATGATGATGCAAATTATCGATAACAATATTTCACCAGACGGGTTATTAGATCGGAAATAATCGTTCGTTTTATCTCTCACGCTTTGTATTTATCAAATAATTTTCCGTATAATGCATTTTGCTAATAATTCCCGCATGTTTTTAAACTTGGAAACTTTTCGAACTACATTTTAAGGTAAAGTCGGATGAATTGGGTCCAAATTTTAAAAAAAATTAAAATTTTGTCAACGTCTACTTCATGCAAAATGAACATTTAAATTGGTTACGAACAGCCATCCCTTATCTACAAACTCCACAAATGAAGCATGGATAGATTATGCTTAAAGGCTTAGAAAATACATACAAAAACAGTGTATGTCCCTATTTTACCTTCCTCATATTGGGTCATAGATCATGGTCACAGGTTCCGAGCGAGTAGGATAAATGAAACTTCGTTCATCTCTCGATTCGTACTCGCCCTCCGGGTGAATACGCAGCGATGGCGGCCGGCGGGAGCAGCTGTGACGGAACGGCACAGGGGCGGAGGGAGAGGCATTGCAGTAGGATCGGGCATGGCAGTGGTGGACGGGGTGAAACACGGGGCGAAGTCTAAGAGGTAGGTGGAGGCAGCAGTGGCGTGGAGAGGCGAGGTGAGGCGAGGAGAGGTGAGGAGTGGTGAGGAGAGGCGAGGAGAGGCGAGGAGAGACAGAGATTGGGTGATGCTGGGTGAGACGGGGTTACGCGGGAAAAGCGGGGAAGGCGTGGAGAGGTAGAAGAGTCAGGCGGAAGAAGTGAGTGAAGTGGGGGGGGTGAGGTGTGACGGGGGAGATGAGGATAGGGAGTGAGAATCGGGGGAGGCGAGAAGAGGCGGGAGAGACAGGTAGAGGCGAGGAGACACGAGGAGAGGCAGAGGAGGCAAGGAGAGAGGGTGAGAGGCGGTGAGAGGCGGGGAGAGGCGTGGAGGGAGAGGCTCGGAGAGGCGGAAAGAGGGGACAGGCTGTGAATGTGCTGGCCGGTGTGGGAAGGAGAGCGTGTGGATCGACAGAGGAATGGGGCAGCCGCAAAGCAAACTCTTCACCACACACCGCCCTCACTCGCTACTCTCATCCTTTCCAGAGACGCATGCGCGTGTTTCAATCGAATCATTTCTCAATGTACAATATTAGTATTTTTGAATAACTACAATAGATTGCAAATTCGATAAACACTATATAATAAGCTACTTTTCAATCATTAATAAGTATAATTGCTACCATTAATAGACATATCACTCCTGTTTCTCAAATAATTCGAGTTAAGGGACCTAAGGTTGCGCAGTTATTTTTATTATTCAAAGTTGCAAGGTTTTCACAAAGTACACTATTCAAAAGGTTTTTTTCTTTTTTAACGCAAATATTAAACAATTTTTTTCCACTGCCACTTCTCCCATGCACACAAACAGACATCAATTTGGGACGTGAAATCCCAAATCTGGCAACGCTTTTTCCACGGGTTACTCAGTGATGGACTGGAAAGGTCGATATCAGAAGAGCAAATAGGCACACGTTTCCTGCAGAAAAAAGAACAGAAACAGAACTGATACTTTTCTAGAAAAACATTAAGACTTTCAATGTGTTGTTGAAAGGTTCGAAGAAATCTAATAAAACGTGATTTACTTGGCAGTTCTAATTTAGAGTGTGAGAAAAATTATTGCTTGAACTACATGCGTCCATTGTCTAGGGTCTATGAAAATGATTCTGAGTGTTTTAGGTATTGAAATACATTGTTCAATACCCTGTATTTGCTAACACTCTCAATTCATTAAATAACATGTGGTTGTTGTGTACTTGTACAATTTTGCTGACTCTAGAAGTCTTTAATATATCCCTGGTTTGACACCACCAGTTTACTACAGTAAAGGAGTGTGTTTACTGATTCAGAGCACATACACTACCCCAAATCTTAGTCCCATAAGTGTGGAGTATAGTCTATCGCTAGAGGGTTGTGAACTCCCACGGATGTCACCTCTATCCCCGACTTACTCCTTGGTTTGTAGGTTCCCTCCTCTAGATATCTCCCTTGGGGAGAACCGCCCCAGTTGGGATAATATCTGAGCTCGCGACTCGTCTCTCGACAAGGCTCGAATTCCCCTCAAAATAGTGATTGAATTCGACACACTTAGTATCGAAAATCGGCCATCATCGGGATTCAAACCCGAAGAATCATGATGTCAACGATTCTGTAGGTGCAACGGTGTTACCTCTGAGCAATCGCAGCTTGTGCGGAAGAGGAAGTAGCTACAAAATTGTCCAGAAATGCAGTTTCAGAATTACTTTGTACTTGCACGTCCAAAAACGCACTGCAAAACACCCTAACACTGACAAATACAATTGGTCCATCTATTGACATATTATGACATTAAAAAATACTACTATTTTACTATATTCTTCATGCAGAACTGTAACTACATTATTTCTTTATTTCGCAGTTTACTGTAACCCACTGCTTCCTACTCCACTAACAGACATGGATTGGACGCGAGGCTCTAGAAGACGGTGACCTCACGTAATGAGACAGACATTGCTCCCACCAATATTGACCATTGCAAAGTAAAGGAGCATCACACAAATTCCCGTTCTGGGTCAGCAAACAATCCGTAGACGACTGGGTCGTTTCCGCACACAGGACTCCACCGCAACACGATGCGCTTAACGCGGCGCTACCGTAACGCGAAGGCTCTCAACTGCACTCGTGCCTCCTCGACCGTCAGCGAGGACGGTTCGTCCTCGCCGCTTCATGCATTCGCCTCGGCACTGCTGCCTCGCACGTTAACCTCAATGCCCCTCCCCCCCCACAACGCCCGTGGCAAACACGGCGACACCTCAAACCACCTGAGATGGCTCGGCGCAACAACTGATATCACAGCAGTGCCAATGATCGAGATGTCCTGGAGTTCGAGTCCGAACGGAGGCAGGATTTTCTAGAACACTATGTAGAATTCAGCCGCTGTCATTACGAGAATTCTACCGGCCGGTATCCCTGGTCGTAATTTTCCGTGGTTTTAGCCAGGCTAATTCCGCTGCAGTACCTTAAAAACCGAGCCACGAACTGCGCGCGATCTTTCCTCGTCTTATCCTCACCCTTTATTTACACACACTTACATCCATTGTAATACCACACTTGCCGGGAGTCCATTCGAGAGCTTAGAGCTTGACCCGAATGGGACGGTGTATTTTTGGGGTAAGTGTGGTGCATTTTTTGATCAGGAAGTGGCGGTGGTCTTTCGTCCACTGTATGGTGAGATCCGGCGTCGAGCTACCGTCTGCTAGCGGGGTTTGCCCCAACCAGGTACATCCCAGCAGTGAGGCATCGCTCCAGCCGGGACAAGCTCTAAACTCCCGACCGGTCTCCCAGAATGTCTGAGAGGGATTTTTGACGATGGCTATGCAATATTATAATGCAACTCGTACCTGGAAAAGTTTTTCCAACCAGCAAAATGTTTTATCCATCGTGATGTACGAAATTCTTAGGTTAAGAACGCCATTCACTTTACCCCTTCATCTCATCACCCGACCTACAACTTAACTCAACCTTCTGTCTCTTAATAAAATCAAAATTAAACACATGCATTTGCATTTTTTTTAAATTCAGAAAATTTTCGCTGACCATATTTGAAGATCTTGTTTTAAGGGACACATTTCATTAAGGAATAAAAATATTTACCATCAATTTTGTAGTTGTGTGATGTTTATTTTTTGCAATTATCTGCGCCTATTTATATTACAGTACTTTACTCTATTCGAGAAAAAATAATTTAAAAAAAATTGAGCTCATTTTGAAGAAATATTATTTTTAAAATCGATTTACGCATAATTAGGCAGAAACTACTAATATTTTTCAAAAACTGTGCATGATCTTCTACAAACACGTTTCTTTGAATATATTTTGTTCAAAAAACATTTTTTTCAAAATTGCAGGAAGATGCTGACAAAATATATGACTTATGTAATTTTCGAAAACTTACAGCTTTTAAAGAAAATGAGACCGAAATTTTTAAGCGTACAGACCTATTCGAGAAAATATTCAATTCAAAAATTCGGAGCCAATTTTGAGAAAAAAGTCGAATATGTTGACAGCATGGTAGAGGCAGTAATTTAAAACAAACAGAAACTGGATTTTTCCTTTTCTTGATAACAGAAACCCACAGTTAACTTTTTCGTGACGAAAAATCGTCAATTTCCGCTGCAGTGTTACAAAACATTTTTACTAAGTAAATACATTGTATCTGAGAAAATATTGTAATAGACCTCTAAGTAATGTAGTTTTGCGGCCTGGTTACCTGTGCTGAAAAATATTTGTTTATCACTGGTTTGAACTTTCTAATGCACTATCCACTTTACAAAATAATAGTTCATAGAAGACGTGAGCACGTAAAAACGAATAAGATAATTTCCTCGAATTTTATCTTTATTTTATTTATAAAGAAATTTCTGTTTTGTTGCAGGTACGTTCACCGTTGTCGGGAGGTATGTTGAGGTGGAGAGAGATGTGAGTATTAACACAAGTCCTTTTACCCGGATATATTACTTGGGTAATAAAAATTAGCGAAAAGAAAAAATTAAGAAACGAGGATTATCGAAGAGTCAGTGACGCCTTATTTCACATTCACGTAAACATTCTCATATGCTCTAAAGAACAGGCAAACACGAGGAAAATGTGAAAGAATTCACGACAACGGAAGCCACTCGGTACACAAAAACATGTCTGGAAGCATGATGAAACAGAATGCACCGGAACACAGAGTAAGGAAACGACAAAGGCATAACTGCTGCTAGTCTGTACACAGAAGGGCGGGTGGACGCAACGCGGCACCTTCATGACAAGCGGTCAGCAGTGCCAACGTCGGGGGCTGTGCGGTGTTGGCGGCGTTGCACCATACGGTGACACCCGCCCGCCCGCAATAATGTGCGCGTGTGTGTCAGACTTTGGCTTGCCGAAGGGGTGGAAGCCAAAAAGGAAATTAAACAGTTAAGACTTTGTTACATCTTTGTCACTTTATCTAAAATGTACAGATTCTGTGTATTTTGGAAAGGTGGCTGCCGACGATTCAGGAGAAAAACCGAAATTTCGACAGATTTTTGTTAGAGAAAATAATAATATGAATGTGGTTATGAGTAGTGGATTTTTGATTAAGTGTACTGTAAACAGAGTTCAGAAGATTCACGGTATTAACAACAGCATAACACACTCTTTGGCTAGGCATAAAAAACGACTTCTCCCAGATTAATAAAATTATTATTAATCATAATTAGATTATTAAAGACGTTTTTCTACAAAAGACGAATATGACAATGTCACTCGTTTCCTCAGCACTGTCAAAATCTAGTTCGTATTGCTTAATACCTTCATTATTAAATGGAACATTCCAGCAATTGTAAAAACATCCATCGTGGCATTGCGGAGTAATTTTGGCTCAAGTGCATCATATATGTCGTAGAGGAGTCGGCAACATCTAAAGGCTCTTAGTCCACGTGATAACACTGCGAATGAGAGCGGCGAACCGACGCTCAGTTGCGCGTACTTGTGGCACGCAAGCGAACGCGGGCAGCGCAAGGGAGAGCTCGAGCGAGGTCAGGAAGCAAGCGGAGAACGGCGCGCCCGTGTTCGGTCGTGGATGGCGTCGCATCGCGCTGCGCTGTGACCCGCTGAGCCGCACTCCAGGCTGTTCGCCGAGCGGGCCAAAGACGAGAACAAAAGTTGTTATATTTGTATCAGTGTGTTAGACATTTGGCGGTGCAACATAATTATTATATAATACTGGTACCTTGCATGTATTCGTATAAAACAATTTACTAGTCAATATTGTTCAGAGTCTCTCCAACTATGATCTTCCCTTGCAACATCTTAGCGATTCACAAGAGTAGCTGAGGGGATCGAACAGGTATTGAAAACATCCATACAATAGTAGTAGTTTCCCGATAAATTCGCTCTTTTGAAGATCTCTACTGGTATAGACGTGAATGTAGATTTTTCAGTCATGCTATTATTATTATTATTATTATTATTATTATTATTATTATTACTATTATTATTAGTAGTATTATGATTATAAATTGAAATAAAGAAAAAAAGAAAGAAGAATCAGCGGAAAAAACCACCACTCCATGTTAACGCTGGTATTATTCTACTAAAATAATGGTATTTTGGCGCTGAAACTTCAATATTTTCAAGAAAAAATGAAGCTACTATAAATTATTTAACCAAAAGTACTTTTCCGGAGTAATTAATGTCCTTAATAAGATTTGAAATTTTAAGTGAGGTGACAATAGGAGTGATTCACGTGAAGGCAATATATAATTGAAGGAATCCTTATTCTCGTGTAAATTCATTTATATACCCAATTTCGAAATTTTGTCTCTGCTTACGAAACACACGGTGAGAGCTGTTGACGCGGAGATGAGGAAGGCAGCTGTGTGGGGTGCTGAGGGTGAACGGGCGAGGGGAATGGTGAGATAGGATGTATTAAAGAAGCGTTGCGGAATGGATAGGGTGGATTTGTTCACGGCCAGTGATCGGGCCATTGGAGGGCCTAATGCGGCTACGGGGTTCAAATCCGGAGGTCGAGTACAAGAAGTGAGGGCGAAAGCGTAGGGTGCAGGCAAGCGGGTGAGGGCGAAGGCGGGAGGGCGAACGGAGGGCGAAGCGGTGGGAGGGCGAAGCGGGAGGGCGAAGGCGGGTGAGGCGAAGCGGAGAGCGAAGCGCGAGCGAAGGCGCGTATGGAGTACGCTACGCGGGAGCGCAAGGACGTGAGGCGAAGCTGGGAGGGCGAAGCGGGAGGGCGAAGGCGGAGGCGAAAGGCGGCAGGGCGAAGCGC
>BOPP01000006.1:15744669-15758393 GCA_017312745.1 Gryllus bimaculatus | reverse complement strand
CATCTGCGGTGTGTTGCCGTCTCGTTAAAATTATTCTCGCCTTGTAGGGTCTAATTTATTTAGTTTATTGTAGCAGGGTAGTTGTTAAAACTAGACTACGGTCTAGATTGTAATTAAATCGACTTTTTACAAATCACTTTCGTCGTGTTCGCATTACACCCTATGACGCCACACTACCCGTTCCTTTATAAAAGTGACAAGGCTACTGGTGGATTTTCAAACGAGCAAAACTTCGTTTGCCCGCTTCCTGCTATGTGATCAATATTGGTAATGAAATGTAACTTCCTAGCTTACCCACGAGTCATTGCCCTACCAAGATGGGAACGGCATGTAATACAATTAATAAATAAATGAAATATATGCATTCATAAAGAATATGTCATTTCAAATACAATTTAAATTCTGCAGTATGTTCTGCAATGCCCACAAGTTAGAGCGGCATACGTTGCCCTTGCCAGCAAAACAGCCGACAGCTGAAGGGTCAAGCAGCGGAGAATCAAGGCATCCTAAGGCCAGGGCGCCAGGATAGGGAAAAAGTGTAGGCGCGCCGGCAGGGTTGATGCCCAATTCGCCCACGTTATGGACTTCTTAATGCTTTACGCGCGTCGGTGCCGTCGCCGCTCCGCCCCACACCCGCCTGTATATGTCGCTTTCGCCCAGTCCTCACGTACCGCCCCGCTCCGCCACCTCTTCTGCCCCCGTTTCTTGCTGAGCCCCATGACCATACATGATCTCGCCCCTAGCCTCTTCAATCCGCAACCATCCAACTCCCTCCGCCTGCTCACTCCGGTTCACGCCGCTACCGCACCCGCCAAAACGCTTGATTGCCCACACTCGCCCCCCATCCCGCCGGCCGTTCACGCCCCCCTACTGCTGCCATTGCGCCAGTCACCTCCGCCCTTTAAGCTTGCCACTCCGCTCCCTTCCCAGCTACCAATCCTGCCCACGACCTGCCACAACCTTACTGTTCTTCACCCTCGTACTACGCTAACTGTCGCTCCCACCCTCGTCGATGCCTTCTCCCGCTCCCCCTCCCGCCTTCACTGCCGTCTCCCCCTAGCCTACCACTTCGCCCCGACTCTGTCACTCTCTTGTACCACCAGCGAATCCCACCTACGACTTGCCATTCTCTCGCCCACTCACTCCGCCCCCTTCCGCCTATCACTCCCTCCTCCTACACGCCTACCACTCGCCCACCCACTGTAACTCCCGAACCCCCCCCCGCCTGCCACTCCCCTCGCCCCCTTGCCATTCTCTCCCGATACTGTTGTCCGCTCTCGCCACTCGCCGATGACGCATCGATGGACACTCCCTCCCCGTTCGCTGCCTATTTCTCTCGTACCCAACTTGCATCTTCCCCTCACGCCTGCACAACCCACCCCGCCGCTGCCGACTCCCGCCCACACCGCTGTCGCTCTCACCCTCGCCGATGCCATTCACGGCCGCGCCCCTCCCACCCATCCGCTGTCACCTTCGCCCTCGCCATCCCTCCTCCGGCACTGCCACTCCTCACAGCCACCCCCCGCAACGGCGATGATATTACGGTCGCGACGTGAAACAGCGGACGCGACGTTGGAATGCAAATGTGCCTTATTACGCAACTCTCCCCACCCCGCGGCTTTTAAGCTTTCCTCAGCCGCTGCTTCCTCCCCCGCTGAAATATCGAGCGACGCCGACTCAAATCATCCCAGTTTCTTCATCGCAGCCGGGAAGAAGAAAAATTAAGAATAATTTGGAAAATCGAACGCAATTACTGGCAGAAACTTCATTAGAGCTCAGCAAGTTATAAAACAGGGCCAGGCAGTTACCTAATAAGTTCGTCGAAGTTTACCTCCTGATGAATTGTGACCTTCGCATCCGAGACTTTCTTGGCCACACTGTAGGGAATTAATCATTCATTTGGGTCGGCCATCATCACCGGCTACCACAAAAAAGGGGCGGAGGACGGGAAAGAAAAATAGTATCGTAAAAAAAAAGAAAGTAATCGATGAAATGGCGAAGAAGATAGAAGAACGAGTGATCCTTTAAGTTTAACTTCATGCAGAACGATGATCGGAAAAAGTGAGGTACCAGTTTATATGAATTACTTGTTGATTTCTAGTTTTCCAATGTAATATTAAGCACTACGTTGTTAATATCAATTCACTACATTCTAGATTGTCGCAATTCAAGCAAGAAGAATACTCGTAGGTCTCTCCCTTTTTCTTTTGTTTTCTCGACCGCATTCGTGCAAAATTTGCATGCTACCACTTCAGTGGTTAAAACGTTAAACGTGTATTTATGTAGTAAGTTTTTGTGGTCTTATATAGTTGTAATAGTAGTATAGAGAGTATTTTTACAGCTGTCACCTGTTCTCGCTACCTATTCTCTCCTTTCGATATTTCTGATCTTCCATCTGTAATCTTCTACCTTCACCATTACTCTGAATATCTTCCGCCAGCTTCATTTAGGTCTTCCTCTATACCTTTTTTCTTTTCTCGCAGTACGAAATCTCAATACTGTATTTTTAGTGGCGTATTCCAATACACGTTAAAATAGTTCTTTCTCAATGCCAATGTTTCAACAAAAACATTTTAATACGAAAAAATAAATTTCGCAACTTCAAAAATAGTTATATTCTACACCAAAATAAGCATTTCAAACTAAACGTTATTTTGCAGAAGGAATGTAATTTACGGGTTAAACAATAAAAAAAAATAAAGAACACAATATCACACGTGAAAACAGAATATGCAATGTATTAATCGCTGAGAGTTTACTAATGTTCAACTGAGTTCAACTGAACTTCGCGCCAGATGTCATCTGATAGATACTAACAACATTAGCCGAACTGATGTAGATGAAGTTCGAACGGATGCCTTAACGTTCGAATGTTAACAACCAAGTCCGTTACATGTAATATCAAACCTGTGTCGTTCTGTAATCTACGTAATATCACCTATTCAGAAAACGTCATACATAAATACCTATTTGTGGATTAAGAGTATTCATCTGCCATCTTTAAATACAACTCGTTTGTTTTGATTGTTCTTAACGGATGGTGGCCAGTAAAATCTAAACGGAAGCCAGCAGTTAAAATTGGCTTCCAGTTCCTCTGTTTGGCTGCGTTAACTTAATATAACGTAACGTATTACGAAAACCATTAAACCGTCCTGTCCTATTCCTAGTATCCACAGTAGCGTCATAAACCGCGGAACTTCGGCTAGAGCTAACGTGTTCGGAGAGGCGACTTTGCTATCGGGACAGTAAACTGCTCCCCTCATTCCGCCCCCTCCCCAGAGGGTGGCGGTAATAAACCGAGCAAAACCTAACCTACGTCTTCTCGGACTTACCTCGGGGGCAGCTGGAGCGACCACGGAGCTTACGCAAGCCCTCGACCCGCCCCCGGGGCTGCTATCGTGATCCGACTGCCTCGCTCGGGGGGCGGGAGAGGACGGTCGTAAACGCGACGGGGTGGCGGCGCAAGGGGCGAGCAATGAGGTCGTGTATCATTATTTGGTCAGTCTGGTTTGGAATACAGAAGTCGATGCACGTGGTCAAATGGACAGTAGGCTTTGTTGCTGTAAAGGAACGACATCTACGACAACGAATTTTTTGCTTAGAGACAATAATGAAACAATATTTCATTGGTAATTCGAGAAGTATGAATATACTAGTTTCGTACAGTTATTGTGAAATTCTTCTGAGAGAAAAAACCGGATTTCCACGTTCCCTGAGATCCTATAGGAAAATATTGAGAGATAATCTTGTCAATAATGTAATACGAAATGGTAGATTTGGGGTTGAGACAAAACGTGTTTACGGGGAGGAGTATCGAGTGGCCGTTACTGAGCCACGTATCCGAAGATAACCAAGCGTTTGCTGTTTTCAAGTGGTTGTTGTTGGAAAAAATCGGGGGTTTGAAATAAATAAAAAATACACAACATATTGAAAACGGGTCATTTTTATGCAAGAGATCTATTTAAAAAGACGAATGATAATTGTCCACTGAGTTTCGCATTACGAACTTAGTACTATGGACTCCAAATTTTAAGAAAAATTACGGAAATGCTTACTGCATCTACGTCTGATATTTTTACTCTACTTCACGTAACTTTTCTGCCCCCAACGCCCAAAATTTATGTAACCGAAGTTAATGTTGTACGTACGTCAGTACGATGTTTTAGGCCTTTTGTTGTATTGAATGATTTTATTATGCCGCAATCTCCAATGTTTATTATGCCGCAATCTCCAAAGTGTGAGATTTATGGACATTCTATTGCAGATTCGAAGAATAGCTCTATCCTGTAGTTTTCCACGAACGTTCGGAATTGATTTCCAGTATAAAGATATTTTCATTTTAAATCCACTGTGTGACATTTTCACACAAAATAGTTGGTCTTAATTGCATTAAACATTTGTATGATGCAATATCAAATTATCACAGTGTAAAACATTCAAGTGTCAAATATAGTTCAAACTCCCCTTCTGCGAACCCCTGGTGTATCGCCCTATGCCCTCTATTATAGCCACCCTCCTGATCACATCGCAAAACATCGTGGGAGATAGGAAAGGACGGAGAAATGACGGTCGTAAAGGAACCGGGGACTTCGAATCAAGAGAGAATAATGAGGTCGTATCTCATTATTTGGGTGCGCACTGCCGTATCTCGTCATCAATGCGTGGACGCTACTATGTAATGTTGTGACGAGCTTACTCACCTTCCTGGTTTGAGTTGCAGAGCATCAGACACGTTTCGATGAGAGGAAATAGCTCCAGTTCTGCACACTTCAATATTGTCATAAAACGCATTGGACACCTGAATGAAATGAGAAAACGTGATTAGAAAGACTGTTGTGGCATATTTAAGAAAACGTATTTGCAATCTATTTCTTTAGAAAATAATATGGGAAATTACGAGTAATCTCCCGTCTTCGAACTAATATTGAAATAAATTGTTCATTGACAGTTCTTGTATTTGATTCGGATAAAGATCCAAATGTGGCTAATTTTATGAGTATCTGGTTACATGACACATGAAACAGATTGTGGAAGAAGCTGTATAGCCGTCATAAAAGGAAGAAAAAGATATGCGGCCATGGAAAAGCGTTTATAAGTTTTCAGTATAAGTATTTTAATCAATACAGATACGCGGCATAAATAGTATCTAGGTGCCGCTTGCCAGATCTTGCTTTTTCATGATTTAGAAAAATAATATGTTTATGAAGATATTAATAATAGAATAAATGTTTATATTGTTAATTAAAAACTTTATTATTAACATTCGTAGGATCCGCGAGTCGGAAGAAGGAGCGTGGGAAGACCGAAGATACAAGGATGCAGAGAAATACAGTGAAACAGAGGCACAGTCGACACGGCTAGCATAAGATAGATTATGGTGGAAGAAAAAGAGTAGCGATTTGTGAATGATGAAACTGATTAATAAATGAGAAGTGAATTTCAAGTTAAATAGGATTGAATGTATGCAAATAAACTGAATTCAGTTTAGAAAGGCTAAACAAATAATAATATAGGCTAGTATAGTTTTAATGATTATTGTTTAATTATTAGTACTTTTGCAAATACAATATTGATGTTCACTTATAACTAACGAAGGTTCAATAATTTTGATTGAGATTAACAGGTACTACCAACTCATAACATCAGAAGAGGCTGCTTAGAAGCTATCCCTGAGATGGGCTTTCAGGAGTCCTTTGCTGGAAAGGCATTGTACTGGCTTAGTATTAATATTAATAGTTAATATTGTTGTAGTATTATTACTGTAATTTTGGTGATGAATAAGGCGGTACTTTTACTCACCACTCAGCGTAAGAGAGGAAAGTGACTAGTGTTTTTAACACCTTTCGTTTCCTTCTTATGACCTCATTGGCAGTATACCATTACCTTCCACTATGCGAATGACTGTATATGAGGGGTAGAAGAGGATGGTAATTAATAATTAATTATGGCTACGTTACTGGTTTTGACAAGATACATCGAGCTTCGAGAAACGAACCACAATTAAATTACGGGGTAAAACTGTCATGTTTTACGTGGAATCCAAACCCATTGTCTTCTAAACTTCGCATACATGAATGGTGCTCCAAGCACTGAACCACCGACGTTGTTGTAAACTTCCAGAGTTTCATTAACATGTTGCGTAATATTAGTATTTTAACTCTTCCCTAAAAGGTGCCCGTGCATCTTTATTCAAACATTAAATGTGCGCAATTGTTTTGTAGAACGTTAGTATATTTTTCTAACATGAATTGTGAATAAATCCAATGGTTTGAAGATATGTTTAATTCGGAAATGGTACTTGTTAAATAAAACGCATCAAAGATTCAAATTCCATTATAATGTACTAAAATCCAAAAAGCACAATCAAATTAAAAATTAGTTCAAATATTTATACAAATAGCCGGGTGAAAGCTTTGTATACGAGTTAAACAGGACTCAATGGAACTTTATAAGCCATCGGCTTCAATATAAAATTGTGATGAAAGCAATTTCACCAAAATTACACAAAAGCAAAAGATAAACAAAATAATAAAAATTACATTTCCACAAAACCTAAAGAATCTGGAGGAGTTCGTCTTTACAGTTCTAATATTTGTACTAGTAGAAAAGAAAATATACTTGTTTGAAAGGGGAAATAGAAAATTCCCGTCTCCAAATATTTAAAAAAAAATATTATATACATTTCTAAAAGTATGAGCGCATTGTTCGAAATGATAACTGTAGAATACCAGTTTAATTTATTATATTCCTATAGAATACCGACAATAAGGTTTCTAGTATTACAATTCTAATATTTGTACTAGTAGAGAACAAAATATATTTCTTTGAAAGGGGAAATAGAAAATTCCCGTGTCCAAATATTTAAAAAAAATATGGCAACATTTCTAAAAGTATGAGCGCATTGTTCGAAATGATAACTGTAGAATACTAGTTTAATTTATTATATTCCTATAGAATGCCGACAGTAAGGTTTCTAATGTGAACAAAATTATCTTACTTAAAAATAAACAACAAACACAAAAAATATTCATTATCATGTCAGAGCTTCTCATGGATGAAAAGGTTACCGAGAATCTTTTCTCATCTGAAGCCACGAGGCCCTAGTGACGCGTCACACAATGAATACGTTATAGCCTCCCTTAATAGGAGAGTAGTTTTTTATTCCAAACATGAATTTTTACTCTATGCACTCTTCTCGGTCCCTTAATGAGAAACAAGCTCCGGGCAAGCTCTCTTGTTTTATTATTATTAACTCGTCGAGAACAAGGGCCTCGGTGCCTATGCACGAAACTTACGCAGTTATCTCCCTTTTGTTTCGAGATTGTTTCATAAAACACTTAGTCACGAAATTCTACCTCATAATAATTAATTTTGCTTTAAAAGTAAACCAATATCGAGTCTTTTATCAATTCCTGGTACAAAACGGTTCATTAATATCCTTTCATTCTCTCCACATCTCATCGACCCTTTTCGGAAAAGCCTTGAATCCTCTGTTTCGTATGCACGCAAAGAGATAGGCCACTACTATCCCAGCATATTCCCACGTGTGATTAATATGCCACATTTCATCGTTGATGAGATTACCATTGACAATGGAAGTGCCTGGGAATGGAAACGGAATTTGAAGCTGTCATCTGACGGAATCTGCCCCGAAAATGAACCCATAACTCCCCATCCGCGTGCAAACGTTTCATTACGTCAAAAAAAAGAACTCGTGATAGCAATTTCAAAATCGTGCATTTTCTCCGAAATAAAGGCAATGACATAATTTAGAAGTTAATTCATGTAGAATCCCAAGCTAAGGATGACATTATTATTACCTCATATATCTTTGACTTAGAAGATTGATGCATCAACGGACTCTAAGAATAGGAAAAAAATGACCGCGCGCAGACCAAGGGAACTATTCGTACTCGGTCATCCACCTGAAATTCATCAGGAAAACTTTCAAAATACCGATCACGGTAACCGAACTATAGAATTCTCCACCAAGAAGTGTTGTCGATTGATTCAGTGATTCCGGGCGCGTCAACTGCTAATGTCATTAGTCCTGTAAGTGTAGACAACGTTTTTTATCGCGAAAGGTGGCGATTTCCTTCCCGTTATAGATAGCGGTATTCGGCGACGACCCACACGTCGTCGTGCCGGGTTTTCCACAACCAGGTATCTTCAATCAGGGGGACCACCTCCACCGAGACAATTTCTAAATTCTTAAATGCTCTTCCGACATGTGTGGTATTACACGTGAGTGTAAGTGTGTCTAAATAAGGGGTGAGGATTGGACAAGGAGGACGAGGAGGAGGAGGAGGAGGAAGGAAACATCGCGCGCGGTCCGTAGGACAGTCAGACGAGCGCGAGCGCCCGCGACGAACTCGGCTCTGCTGAGAAGCTGAGACGAAAGTTATCGCAGGGAGAGGGGGACTTGTGGTAAGGAGGGAAGAGTACAGACTAGACACTACAAACAACAGTACTGATTAGACAGGCGAAACTCATTCTTCGATCAACCGCAGTCGCGTTCAGATGTGCTGCGCAGTTCCGTGGCCGACCGTCTGTCCGAGTGCAGTGTGCTACGAAATTGATGTGCCATCTGATCTCTTAGTTGGCCCATTAGTGCGTCAATTATTAAGCACTATAACTTATTTCAGTTAGAACACATAAACTCAGTGTGTCCAGTGTTATCGCCCCAGGCGATAACGAAATTTACTCAGCGTCACAACTTATCGGTGAATCCATTCGTATCGGCAATAGCCTGACTGACGACTCACCCGAAGAAAGCATGGATTGATCCCAACTAGCCAGCACGTCTTTCCCATATGATGTGCGGTTACATCAGCCTTACATCAATCTCAACCCCAAATGCTCTCGTCAACGCATGAAATTTCGGAAGACAGAGGAACACGAGCACAGGGTAACGATGCAATGTCGCAAGTTGTAACATCCTGTAGTATCTACTCCTCGTTGCACAAGTTCACTTTAACCACAAATACAGAAAATGTAAAAACCAATTTTAATGAACAATTAAATGAACAAACTTTAAAGGGATCACTCGAACATACCGAAAACTCTTCTATTCCTGCCAAAAAAAATGCAAATAAATACGTATACTTAATGCCAATCCAAAATCGATTCGGAAGGTTAGCTGATCGCAATGATACAGAATCACTAGTTAACGTTCCTCTAATAGTCGTAACTGATATGAAAGAATTTACAGTATGTCTGAAATTTGAACAATGTTTCACGGAACGTAAATATACGAAGTAAAAGTACAAAGTCGTTAAAGTTAACATTACATACTGTAAATTAAATTCTTATAAATGAAGAAAATGAAAAACAATCTCACACGTACGCAGATCCTACATCCAAAAAACTGTCAATAGTTAAACAAGATGTCCATCAATCAATATGTGAAAGAGATATCCTAGATGAACTAAAACAAAATTATCCCGTGGTTCAAGTGAAAACGCTTCACAACAAAGGACTGCCAATACCTGTTGTTGCAGTATTATTAATTAAAGAAAACCATTGCAAAGACATTTATAATCAAATAGACTTGTCTATGTGTGTGGAAGACCGGAAACGTCGAAAGGGCCCCATTCAATGTGCGCGATGTCAAGGTTACTATCACACAAAGAACTACTGCACACGTATTATTATTTGTGCCACATCTACAAAAAATCATTATGCCAAAGATTGTAAAGTGGTGGGTAATTTTATTCCAAACCTCACCTAAAATCAGAATATAATTACTTAAAACCACTCGTCCAGAGCACACTGGCATTATATCCCCTCGAGGAATACAAAAAATACGTCGCTGGCCTAAATTCCCATGACTCAACATTATGGAAAGTGATACGAAGGTTGCTAGGGACAAAATCCGACATTCCAGTTTTAAAAATTGTCATCTGTCAGCTCAAATCGGCAGAAAAGGCGAAATTCACGCTGGCTACTTTAATTCCGCTTTTCAAACTCACATTTCGGAAAATGTTCACAATGAAATCATTGAACTTAATAGCTCCCTTAATTTTGACACACCCAAACGGATTTCTTTCAAAAATCCCCAAGAAATACATGTTACCTTGAAAAACTTACCGGCAAGAAAATCACCAGATCATGATTGCGACAACTGCATTATTTTGAAAAATGTCGCCAGAAGCGACATATCATTTCTAACCAATATGTACAACCCGGTGCTAAGGACAGAATATTTCCCCAGTACTTGGAAACTTTATAATGTATTTTCTGTAATACTATCTATTCCAAAACCCAACAAAAACCCTACCAACTCCACTAACTACGGACGCATTAGTTTAATCCCCATTATGTCAAAAATATTAGAAAAATAATATTAAAGAAGCTCCGTAAAGTTATAAATCATTATATTATTCCTTCTTTTCAATTTGGTTTCTCCCAAAGTCAGTCCACAAGAGACCAATTACTTCGTCGAACCGAAAATATTCATGAACTATTTCATGCTGGCTGTCATTTAATAGCAGTCTTCCTATATGCCGCTCAAGGCTTCGATAAGATCTGGCACTAAGGGGTCATTTACAATCTCAGTAAACTAGGCATATCGAAATATTTAATCAATACCATATCAAAGTTCATTACTGATCATTCATTTATTGTGCAAGTGGGCTTAACTCTCTCTTCACCACGGAAAGTTCAGCAGGAGTTCCACAGGGTCCACCATTGAAGCCCTTTAATATTTACATTTCAGACATTCCAACGCATTCTACTATATAAACTGCCCTTTTTGCAGATAATCCTGTCATTTTTGCCTCAGATCTGTGTCTCAACACTACAAAAAATTCAGGGACACCTCACGATCATTGAAACATTGTATAGAAAATGGAAAATTAAGATAGATCCAAATAAGTCATAAAAAGTTTCCACTCTCCGGTTTTCGACCTTTCCATTCCCATTAAAAACAATAATAGCACAACCACTCCCGTCCACTATCATCCTATATGAATACCAGACTGATAAGAAAAGAACACGTCACCTCGAAAGTGAATGAAGCCAACAGACGCTTAGGTATTCTTCGACCAGTAATTAACAGTGACTCCACATTAAAATTCTATTCTGCTCTCCTTATCTAAAAAGCCATTTTACGCCCAATACTCATGTACGCTTGTCCAGTCTGGGGTAACGCCACAGAACAATTAACAAAATTAAAATATTCCAGAATAAGTTTCTCAGAATTGCAGTTAACCCCGCTTAGTATATAAGCAATGCAAATCTCCACAAAAACATAGCCATAGAATTCGTCTTAACATATATCACCAAAGTTCCTCATACATTCTTCCAAAATCTACTCTCAGTTACCGGTGCATCTCATTTGAATCTAGGTAAAGAGCATCTTGTAGAACCTGGACAATGGAGGTCGCTTTAGCCACCCTCTTTGTATATTTTTCGTCGGATAATACTCACCCCCAAACAACTGAAAAGCCATACAGCTAAGCGTTGTATAATCACCTCATTCTGCAATTTAAAAAAATGACAAACGAGAGGGCACCGGAGTGTCTTTAGAAGGGTTAGGCAGACGCCTCGTGCATCGTGGGTCCGATAATAACTTCCCAGTGCGGAGAAACTCCGAATTGGGACCAACAAATCCATTGGTGTTTCTTATTCAAACTGTTGATTATTAATTGGCGAGTAGAAAAACACTTTTTATTACTTATTCAAGCAGTTTTTATCTCAAACAAAGAGTATAGATGAAGAATATGGTATATAACAAAAATAATGTAAAATGTTTGAATTACGATTTTGATGTAAAATAAATTTTTAATTCGTTCCTACCCCAAATATCCACGAAGAAAGACAGTGTTTCTACAAACTATTTTTAACGTTTTACGCTTCTTCCTGTTTAAGTAATATTTTTTCACAATATTTTTTTTGCAAAATGTATTATTTATTTAAATAAAAATATATTTTCCTACAACAATATTTTCGAAATTTCGTGGAGTACCAATCAAGTTATAAAAAACATTTTACACACGCGTGACACACTGCAATTTTAAAACTGCAATCGTGATCTGACTTTAACGATGTTTACAGCAAAAATATGTATTAGAAGTTCAATGTTACTATGCGAGGTCTTATAATCAGTAAACATTATATCGGTTTTCAATTCTATTCGCGCCGTCTTGCGCGTTAGGGGACATTGATCCATACAAGGCCCAAAGCGAATGATAATCCGCGTTGTCCCTGCGTCAAGCGCTGCGAAATCGATGGATGCAGGCGTTGGATCGCCTCGCAGTCCCTTCCCGAATCCATTCCTCTCTTCTGAGTGACGTCCACCCCCTCCTTGACAACGCAACTCGGGGGCGAATTTCTGCGATCGCGCGCCGGGAGCGTTTGCGGCACCACTGAGCTGAGCAGACCATGACTTGGATTGAATTATTGTTTAAGTGATTCCGGGCACGCCCACTGTCAGGGTCATTAGTCCCGTAAATATAGTGCTTGGTTTTTGCTCGGGAGATGGGGGTGATCTTTCCCTCACTGTATGTCGAGATCCTGCGCCGATCTACCATCGGCTAGCGGGGTTTTCCCCAAACCAGGTATCTCCCACCAGCGGGGCACCTCCCAGACGGGACAAGCCCTAAGCTCACGACCAGTCTCCTGGCATGTGAGCTTGTGTAGTGCGTGTTAGTGTAAGTGTGTGCGTAAGAGGAGATAATAGGGCAAGGAAGAGGTAGGAATGATCGCGCGCGATCCGTGGTCCGTTTCTTAGGGTACTGCTCCGGCATTCGCCTGGTGTTGATCGGAGAAACCACGGAAAACTACCGAACCAAAGAACAGCCGGCCTGTAGAATTCTCCGCCAGTCGGCGATTGCAGACAACAGAAAAGAAAAGAAGAAAGAAAATCTGCTCCTGCGGTAATCTGTTCCTCTCTCCAGATGTCGCCAGCGGAGCACCGACTCAGATGTCATAATATCTATGTTCACGTCATGAATGGTAGTGTAGTTCGTGTGTGTACGTAAGGGGGCGAGGAAAGGAAGATGGCCCATTTGTTAGCGTACTACTTCGGTACTTGGGTGGTAGTGATCACAGAATCCACACAATACTTCGATTGGAGCTGGTGGCCGCTAGAATTCTCCCCTCCAGATAGCGGCTGAATTTGACCTAGTTATCTAGCTTGTATCGAAAATCCGCTATCGTCGGGAATCGAACCCTAGCATCTCCCGGTTAGAGGCACTACAGTTACATGTGTTGATTCTCTGGCACAACGCATACTATGCTGTTTTCTTGATAGAAATGTACTCATCCGGACATATACGAATACTACTAAATGTACTTCGCCTCTGATGTGTAGTTCAACCAGAAAATAAGCGTTACTATTTTCATCATACTCCTACGACGTAATGACTTATATTACCGAGAGAAAAACAATCTCTTAAAAATATTAACAATGATAATGCATGCAAAGGGAATACGAATTTGAGCCTGACATATAACGAAATCTAACGACAATGAAGAGAAAATCTAATTTCCTGGCGCGAACGTTTGAATACGACGTACAATGCCAGATGCAAGAACTCGCAGTACTATTTTCATATTCGCGTCTTTCCCTCTGCGAGAAAGCCGCCACATCGCCGTACAATGCTGCACAATGCTGAGTTAGAAAAGCGGTGACTTCGGCATCAGTGGGAGCTACCACGCACGCCGTCTATTCATATTCTAATTAATTCATTATCATATAAACCCTCCCGTAAGAGACCCGG
>BOPP01000006.1:15717397-15730653 GCA_017312745.1 Gryllus bimaculatus | reverse complement strand
AGTGGGCGTGCGGGGCGGCGATCCGGCGACCGGCATCTTCATGGCAGAAGGCGGGCTGCGTCGAAATTCGACAACAGAAGCGTACCTGCCCGTCTGCATTCTTCATACAATAATGTGCTAGCACGTGTGCTTGTGAGATGTTTCAGGGTAATGGGGAATTTACGATATGTGATAAGACGGATCATGTACAGGAGTAACTGCTCGCAAAAGAAATTGGTGAAATAGGAGCAATAAATGTTATCTAAAGTAGAGAATGATTTCAAAACAAGGGAATGTGAGTCATTAGAAGCGTTTGTGGGGTCAGCGGAATAAGTAGTAGCATTTGGTTGGCAACGTGAATCAAGGAAGTGATAGGATGGATGCAATCGATAAAGCAGAAGTTATGATAACTGTACAAAGAGAACATAGGAATGGGGATTATGTGAAGTGTGAATTTTCCGAAGTGCCAGTGAGCAACATAGTGATGGAATGATCACGCGGCGGTATGGCAGCACAATAAATAAGCTAGCGTATGTGTACGCCGTTTCGTATGAGCGAGCGCTGGTTTGACGGGACGAGGTCAGTAGTGGGTGACGGAACATTGGAGTGCCGGCGCGTTGGGGTAAAAGAAGGAAGGAATACGGGGATGGGAGATTGCGCAACGAGGGGTCGAGGTGTTCATGCTCGAGGGGATCGGGTTCGAGGAGTTTCAACACCAGATCGCTCGGTCGAATTCAGCCGCTGTTAGAGGAGAATTCTAGCGGCCGGCTACTCTGATTGGTGTTTTTTCGTGCTTTCCCCCATCAACTCCACACGAATGCCGTATCAGCACCCCAATAAACGGATCAGGGATCATGCGCGATCTTTTCTTCCCCTTCCTTGTCCTATCCTCACCCCTCACTAACACATACAAACACACATGTCAAGAGGTCATTCGGGAGCATGGAGCATGTCCCAGTTGGGGTGGTGCCTCGCTGGTAGGAATACCTGGTGAGGGAAGTCGGCCGACGCCAGCCGCCGCGCCCAGCGACGTGGGAGCGCAGTAGCCTAGGGGATAGTAGTAGGGTAGGCTTCAGGGACCCCCCCCCCCCGTTCGCTGAAGGCGCTGACGTGGGCGGGAGCACGACTGTTGGTCGGCAAGTTTCCAAACTGCGCTCCCTTTGACGCTGCCACTGACGACGCCATCCCTATCCTCCACTCCACGCCTCCACCACCGCACACTGGGGAAAGGGAGAAAGCTGGTCAAAATGAGAAAATGTTACCCAAATATAATGAAACTTTGTATACGATTGTTTTGGTTCACGCTTTACTACTACGTTGTAAAAGTTGCATAAAAACAATATGGCGGATCCAATATGGCAGAGTAAAAGTTTAAAAATCTCAAAATGTTTCTGCGCGACATATAGAATAGCAGCTAATAGCAGGTTGTTTTTTGAAATGTCAATAGCTAATTAGTGAAGTATTACGTTTTTACAAATTTCGTTGAAGAATTCTGGAAATTATAATTGTTTTTTATTAAAACAACAACAAAATAATTATCATTTTGTTTAAACATTAATTGCTAATTAAGTAATTTTAACATGTTTTTTCAAGTAATATAATACATTACTATACATTGGACTCACATCAGACTTTCGACCATTTGGAATGATGAAAATTGCTCAAAACCGAAAACAGCTGATCGCTCAACAGCCACGTTTCTAATGCTGCAGAACGTCACTGTGACGTCTCGGACCTTTTCTAACCGTAGAATTAGACACTGTGGGAACCAGTCTACAAAATTTATTACTTAAAATTCCCCTCAAGAAAACCTTTTTTCTTTCGAATTTTGGCCACCTTTTTTAGATTTATCCCCAGTGTGCAGCGCCTGCGCACTCCTTTTCACGGCGTCTTCTGCCTTCGTTGCACCAAGTATAACTGTTTCCTCCACCACAACGGTGACCACCACTCGTCGTCATCATCGCCGTCATCGTCATCGTCATCGTCATCATTATCGTCATCATCGTCATCGTCGTCCTCGTCGTCATCGTCATCTTCATCTTCATCTTCATCGTCATCGTCATCATTATCGTCATCATCGTCATCGTCGTTGTCGTAATCGTCATCGTCGTCATCTACATCGTCGTCGTCGTCATCGTCATCGGCATCGGCATCGTCTTCGTCGCCATCGTCGTCATCGTCATCGTCGTCATCTACATCGTCGTCGCCATCGTCATCTTCATCGTCGTCATCGTCATCGCCGTCATCGTCATCATCTACATCGTCGTCGTCATCGTCATCTTCATCGTCGTCATCATCGTCATCGTCGTCATCGTCATCTTCATCGTCGTCATCGTCATCTTTATCGTCGTCATCGTCATCGTCATCATCACCACCACCACCAACTGATCCCGCTCGCCATCGTCACTATCACCAAAACCGTCTCCATTTCCGCTCCCACCATCCAGGCTCCTCCGCTCGTCTCCCCCCGTTGCTGTAGCTGAGGGGCACCCACCTCCCACACACACACGCCAGCGCCACCCCCGCGTTTTCCGATTCCTGCGCTACAATTCCCAGGTTACCACCGGCTGCCGAATCCACGCAGTCGTTTCGCTCTGCATCGAGCTTCGCCGCTCTTCGACCTCCTTATCTTATTCTCGACTCCGTGCAATTCAAGACAGCCTGTCTGGGATACTGCCTTAGGCTTTTCTGTGAAGCTATAAATGATGGGCGAAATTTCCTTTGGCGCTTATCTTTCCATTCACAAACGTCATTAGACGATGCCTCCAAACTTCTAAAGAGGATAGCACACAATTGAGTTGATTGATTAATGAATTTCTTATTCAAAAATCGATTATATCCAAATATATTTGCGAGTAATACACGTAAAATTTGTGATGAATGATGGAAGCATTCGTCAGTTATTCTGTGATCACTGAACTATAAAACAGCTGATATATATGGCACCTTGCCACGTTTTCCATCTCTACAGAGTAACCATTCTTCGTTCACAAAGAACGATTATGAATACCATTCCCTGTAGGAGACCTATTATTTTAGCAATCACATATTGCAAAAGTACTGCTTTAGTTATTACGTGATTACGCGACTATGAATTCGGTCGTTAGGTGCATATTCTTTTTAATGATAGCAGATTCTATAATATTTCTATTCTAATACAGCAATACCAGGAATTGGTACATAAATATAATTGGTAGGTAACGAATACACTATCTAAAATACAATGGAGCAACGGTGGAATGAGAGGCAGGGAAAACAGAAGAGAAAACATATCACGAACCGCTTTATCTACCACAAATTCCACGTGTATCGACCGGAATTCGAACCGCTGCCCCAGCGGCGGGAGGCGCACGGTCTCCCCACACCACGGGCCATCAGCCTCAGACAACGCCGAACCTCACGGCGCGGTCTTTTTAGTCCCAAGTGCGCCCGCGCGCCGTCGCCGGGCTCCTGGGCCGCCGCCGCCGCCGCCTCCTCCTCCTCGCAGCCTCCGCTCCGCGCCGCGAGGGGCGCGATCGATGGGCGATTGCCAAGGGGCGCGCGGGCGTTGCTCCACGCCACTCCTCGCCCTGCGCCACTCCCCACCTCCACCTCCCTCGTGCCCCGTCGCGCTCCTTCTCTTGTGTCGCACATTTTGTTGACTTCGTGCGATTTTTTAATTTTAATTTATTGACTTACCGTTATTACTAATAGGCTTTCGGTAATTTTATATATACAATTAAGTAACATAGAAAATAAACGATAATCGTTCAGTGAATGTGGTTAGCAAGACGTTCCCCGAAATGCGTATATGCCGATATTAACATAAAATTGTGTTATGTTGTTCAGTATAAGGTGGGGAGAGGGAAAGAGAATGGGATTTAGATGAGAATGTTGGTGTTCATGTATATAAGGTGGGGAAGAGGTCCTTTGGAAAGCGTGAGCGAGTGCATAGTTGGGGGGGGGGCGGAGTTGAGAGCGGTGAAGGTTTTCATTTTATTTGGTACTAGCTGACGAACGCCTGCCATTTATCACAATCAACGGCCATCGGGAAAAAATCTGAATAATAGAGGGTGTTCTCCATTCAACTACACTATAAAATGTAAGTAACATTACTTACATTCCCGAGCTTTTGTTTTTTGCCTCCTTCCCCTTTGCCTCTTTCACACCGCCCCACCTCACCCCCTTCCCTGCGACCTTTCGCTGTGATATGCCACGATCCACCCCGCCCTTTCTCTCCTCCACTCTTCACGCTTCGCCACGCCCGACGCAACGATGTCTCCACGACCCGACCATCCTCACCAAATCCTACCAAACCGTGCATTGCATCGCCATGAATTTCGATTCATGTATCAAGTATACAGATCTATTGCTCAACGTCAGTTCTATTGGGAATAAAAAAACACAAAATAACAGGTTTAAATTGAAGTGCCTTAAATTAAAGTAAGACTCCCCTGTAAAAGTAAATATTTCAGTAGAAATATCGCGCTCACAATGCACTGTTGTTACTGCAACTGGGGTAACTGCAACACAGAGAGAAGGCTGCAGTTCGGAACCAGTGAGTTGAGGAATTGCTTTGTAAATGCTGCTGGATTCAACCGATTGTAACTGAGGTTCACATCTGATTATAGCTATAAGAAAGTAACACAAGTTTAATATTTTATCATTGTTTCATGTGTATTTCCCTTATACTAATTTTCTGTAAATTTTTAACAGTCATTCCTTTGAGCTTGTGGCAGACTGAATAACAGCGGATATTTTACAAATTATTACGGGTGGAAATGTTGGGCGTCGATGTAGTGCTTAATGACTCTTCGCTTCAGCAAGTAGCAATCGTTTGGGTTTGTCTTCGTCTTTTATTCTGTCGCATTTTGCTTCGAAGTTGGCAAGAGGAGGACAGACTCAAAGTTGGGAAGCGGCGGAGCTTAGGGTCGACTCGCGATCAGGGTACGAAATCTTTTCGTCATCCATTAGAAAATAAAATTCATTTTCTCAATAAATTTAGTTAGTACTTGCATTTCGCATATATTTGGGAATACTTTATTTTTAAACTGTTAATCCAGTGTGGCCCTCTGGTTTGTTTTGTCCTTCAACTTCTCTTTTTTTGTTATGGTATACAACTTCAAGTTATTACATTCTCTCTATAAAGATATAAACTTTTCTTCGATTACAATGTGCATATTTGAGCAAAACGGACCTGACCCGTTGATTCTACGATCAACTTTCTGCCAAATCGTTTTGTATTTCTGATGTCATTCTTTAGACTTCAGATACATACTAGAACACAACGCTACGCAACGACAAATTAGCACTTACTAGGTAGTTTCTCAAAAACTTTTTTTCCAACTTCAGAAACTCCTACATCCCAGGAGAATTACAATTATTGATGAAATGTTAATAGCTTTTTACTGTTTTAACATTTTCTTCACGAGAATCGTACACTATATTTGCTGTTATGACTTCTATAATAAAGCTTTTAGAAAAAATATTTTATTGAATTTTATAGGAAAGAATTAATCAATCCCAAATGCTATCAACATTCATTCAATAAAATGGAGAAAAAACTCATGAAAAAGAATCAATAGGATCGTGGTTTCAGGTAAACACTGCTGCAGCACTTCTGGCAGAACGAGCGAACACGGAATGAAAGTTAATTAATATGATTTTCAGGAGAACGGAATCGTTAGTAAAGTGAGTGTAATGTACACACGTTTAAAAGCTGATCAGAATTTACAGACTGTAATTATAATAAAAATAACAAGATGGAGACAATTACATACAAGTAAACATAATGAAATATAAAAACATGAATGAAGACTAATAAAGACACAATAAAGGCAATAAAATAACACGAAAAATTGAAAACAGTTTTCAACACTTTCCGCTTCACTAAATGTCGTCAACAACACTTAACTAGAGTTTCAACGCACTCATCGTCGCTGCCGCCACATCAGCCATTTGACACATGTGACTCTTACTCCTGCAGCAAATGAAACAATTACATCACCACTCTAGCTGTGGCCGCTTCCTTTGCGGCCACTCCAGCTGCAACAGACTTCGGACCAGCCTTCCTTCCCTTCTGTCGTTCTGGAAGATCATGCGTCATCTCTCTCATGTTGACTCGTAGGCTCAGTTATTTGGAACAAGTGTTCATTCTCATCTTCATAAAATTTTTCTGCACTTTTCCTGTATTTTTGTTTCTCTAAGGCAGCAATTTCATCTATTTTTTCTTCGTTACATAGTGGATATAGTTCCCACATCGCAAGTGAAGACACTGAAGCTTCCTTGACAGGGAGGTCCCGGTTAGAGTCCCAAAGATGGCATGATTTTCGACATCCATTAAGTAGGTAGATCAACGCCTCAATGAGAACTCTGAGGATTTGCAGAAATCAATGGTTTGGCTATGGCTGCTTTAGTTTGAAGGGTCGCGTGTTCGAACCCCGTCCCATACCTGGATGTATGTGTGTCCGTATGCGTCTTTCGCCACCATTATCCCTAAGTTACAAATCCGATGTTAAATTACAGTGGTCGCTATACGACTCTAGAAGTTGAGAAGCGATCTTAAATAACAAAAAAATAACATTAATAATCCATACGACGTGATTTGCGAATTATCTAGAAAATGTTGATATGAAATAGGATACTCTTTAAGCAAACAATTCCACGAAATATTTGGTGAAAAAAGACACGTTGCCATGTTTCCAATCACTTCTTGAAGCACATATTCCGTCTTCATGACGAACGTCTTCGAATGACATCTACAAGTGACAATTTCTTTGAAGTAATCACATATTGCCTAAGGTTTGGATCTACAAACGCTTACGAATTCAATAAACTTACATCAGGTATATTATTGACAATACGATCTTCTATGTTGATCTGCCCTACAAACGTAACATTTTAAGGTCATTAGGATGTTATCTACAACGGCACTACCCAACCAATACGTACGCCGATAATAAGCGCGCCCTCTCGTTAGGAGATTGACAGATATTAGATGTACATGCACCCGGAAAATGGCACATGTAGCATGTATGGATTGCCATTGGATAACATTCGTCATTGTCAAGGGAGGAAATAGCCGGACGAGATTGGAGAGGACCAGCATGTGCAAAGTTCACCTGCGTGGTTTTTATGTGAAAGGAAGGTGTGGTGCAAAGAAAATAAAGACCGACTTACTCTTCAGAAGACGCGTGTTGTTTGATAACTAGCAATTACGCGGGGGTATCTTGGTATGGATGTTGGGATCTCCAGAAAGTCCTACATATCATTACTACTAATTGAAGATTTTGTTACTTCTAAAGCTATTTATTTCATAAATTATTTCTCACAATATCGTAAGATAAATACTTGAATTTTATTGATTTAAAGTGCAAAATCTAAAAAGACAACAATATAATGGAATTCTCTTGGTAAATACTAAAAAATAAAAACAATATCCTAAATTTAAGTCGTTATTAATTTTAAAAAATGTATTATGACGTCGATCTACTTTAGCTGAAGACCTATTGACTTGAATTTAATATTGTAGCATTTGTAATATTGGCTATCAATTTAATTAAACTTCAAGATATATAGTTCAACCATATAGTTTACAACTTTACATTGATAAAATGTCGAAAAGCAATTTTTTAGTATAGTTTTGATACTTTGTTTTTACTGTTAGTCATATGTGTACTTACGTAGTATAGAGAAAGTAATGAAATAATGTAACGAAAAGTCACGATTTTTCTGAAGAAAAATTTGTATTGTATATTCCTAACACCAAGAAACTGAGTAATCTTCTTTCTACGCGTAGTTTATTACTTTCACTAACAGGTTGTGATGTCAGAATCCATGTTTTGAGATTCCATGATACCGAAGAGTTGGTTTGCGAAAAAGCAGTACATCCACCTGCCTGTGCTAGCAGCTGAACGATAAACATGTCTTTTTCCTTAATCGATCTGTCTGATGTCCCTCGCTTTTGAATCTGGAACGGATACCTTCTATTCGGAAGGTGCTCAACGGCATTTTTAAAATTTTCTCAAAATTACTTCCAATGTTTTATGAAACTTTGTCCTTGGGTAGCGTAAATAACACTTGCAAAGCGACACAGGTTTCAGTTTCGTTGAATTACCTGTATTTTCAAAAACCACAAAAGTCAATTTTGTATCGGCGTCATCTGACAACCAGATATTCAAGAAAACTTTCTAGCTTCAATATTGTATTTTTGCAATGTTAACGTGTTGCAATTTTCAAAAATACAGAGGGATGTAAAAGTGACTATTTAGTATTAGTCCACAGGGATGTATTAGGGACAGTGATTTTTATACCCGGCTGTTCTCACATATAAAGAGGGAGTTAAAAAAACTTGTTTTTGAGAAAATTATGTCCAAAAATTGGCTATATTTCACGCAAAAACTACTAATATTTTCAAAAAATTGTACACAATCTAATTTCAAGATCTGTCTTTAATGAACAGATTTTATGGAAGAAAAATCTGTCTTCAATATTGTAGTTGTAGGACAACAAAAACGTTTGAGCTTTTGGTATTTTCGAATAGTCAGAATTCAACAAAATTGAGATCCGCGCCATTTTGAAGAGTTCTTTACGCGCAGACGATACCCTGTTGGCGGAGATATATTTACTGCAAACTGACATGATCGTAGATCGGCGTTGGACCTCACCAGCCAGCAAGACGATCTGTAGATCGACGGTAGATCTCACGTCCTAGCGGGGAAGAATAGAACGAAACTCGTGATAAAATCAACACGAGACAAATGAGGGCAGTAGACATGCCCAAAAAGAGAAAATTACCGATTAATCAACAAATATAAATTCTCGTACACAAGAAACACGACTGGCCATTCTGGACGCTTTCTGTATGAAAAAATGGAGTATTGTATAAAATCTTTACAATTTTACTACTACGCTTCTGGGTGGGCAAATCAAGAATTAACAAAGAAATAGAAAAAGAATTAAAAAGAATTAATCAATGCACAATATTATAATCAGTCAGGACGTATTATTTCCCCAACCTCAGTAGTTTTATATGGATTAAAAAAATATTTCCAAATCAATAAAATGTGATAGAAAACAATGAATATAAATATGAAATTTTAGATTTCCAAAGTGGAAAGGGACACTATTTGATTACTATTCGTTTCAAGACAAAGTATATATTAATTTGTTATATACTCATAATTTGATAAGTAATATGCAAAAACCACGAAATCATTAACTACCAAATGATGTCGAAACGAAATTTCTTGCCAGTTTGTGGCAGTTTAATTAGACTTTAATGTTTAGTTTTCTAAGGACTATTTCTACTTCCAAAACTAGTACTGATCCATCTAGGTAAAAAATCGAAAATAAAGCAAATCCAATATCATCCAATTAACAAATGTAAATTTAAAATAAAGCAAAATACAGGCACTCGAAATTCACTGTAATATTCTACTTTGCAAATCATGCGTTTTATTGTTAAATAAAATATTTTGTGATTGTCAGATAAAGTACATGTAAAAAACGCTGTACTTTCTTCATTGCACTGTTTCTTTGGAAACCTAAAACAAACACACTCCGACATTTTTATAATAAATTATGAGTAGAAATAATAAGATTTGATTGATCAAAAGGACGAGGAATGATTGTTAGAGTGAGTGCCGCAATGTTTCTGCTCTTGTACATTTGATTCACCTAAAAATGATCGGAGGAACACCAAAAGATTTTAAGAGCAACTTATATCTAGGGTTCTCATTCAGGCGGAAACGCCATTTTGTTTAAGCTAGTCAACTGCTCACGATAAATCTGGAACATTGAATCTGGAACACGAAATTGGAACTTCTTGGCCTAAACGGTATTACAGAGAAAATCACTTACGTTGGGGTCAACCTACTGTACATTACCTGACTATTGCAAAGCGCACCTAGCAGGCATTGAGTACTCTACTTGTATTGCATGTATCAATAAGAACTGATTTCTTATTTATTTACTGATTTATTAAAAATAATAAAACACAAAAGTATATTTAGATTTTCACCAAATATCTACCCTCATTGTAATATGCTCCTTTGTCCTAGAATAATGACGCGATGTGGTTTTGCGGAGAGGAACAGCATACGTTGTGGAGGAATATGACAAGATATTTGCTCCGTCCATTTTCCGTAGAGATCCACTTTACGACTGAAGATGATCATCATTTTAAGTTAGTGGAGAGTACGTGTGCAGTGCGGCGTGGAATGGGACGTCAGACCCTCGATGTAAACTCTCGGAATCTGAACGGCAAGGAGCGTACCTTGATGGCGCCGCATGGACACGACTCCCTCGTGAGCATTACTTTATGGAGCACCACCGCTCGAAGAGTCGCACGCACACGCTGCGATGACCCGAAACGCGCGCGAGTCAGCAGGGGCGAACTCCGCCGATCACGAAGCCAGAAGGAAGAAGAAAAAAAGCGAGTCAAAGCAGGTTTTAAACCAAAAAGAAGCAGCAGAGGCGCGCGTTATTAAAAGAGTGAGGCGAAAAAGAGAATGAGGAGCCAAGATATAGTGGAACGATATGTAGTTGGTGGAGAGGTGACAGCGAGTTTAGAAAGTGAGGGGAAGAATTGCAAGTTTTTGACGACCAGGGCAAGGAGCAGACAAAGAGAGAGAGAGAGAGAGCAAGAGGAGAAAAAATATAAATAAAACGAGGAAAGAGAGAATGAAACGAGATATAAAAAGTTGTAAACGAAGGAACAAGTATGACAGAAGAACCAAAGTGTGAGAACGACAGAGGCAGCAAGATAATAAGAACGAGAGCGAGAAAAAGGGAATAAAAAACGGACGAGAAGAAAAAAAAATAAAATGTCTGAGAAACTTAACGGAGAAGATGCCGAGAAAAAGAGCAACAAAAAGTGAAGAAAAAAAAGTTAATTGAAAAAGAACCAGTTTTTAAACCGACGAGAGAGAAAAATATTAAAATAAAAATAGGAGTGAGACCGGAAGGAAGATAGGTAACAACATATGAAGAGCAAGGAAGAGAGCCTGCTCCGAAGTTGGGACGTCTTGCGAGAGGGCTGGGCTCCTCTCCTCATGCGCGGGCCGGCCGGCCTCGCCTCAGCGCCAGTCGCCAGAAAATAAGCAATTCCCGGAAAAGCGCCGTCGCGCGGCTATGATCACAGGGCCCCCGGGGCGGCGGGCGGCGGCGGGGCAAGACAAGACCGGGGAACCGGGGAAGGCAGAACGAGCCGGGGCGGAGCCGCGAGGCGGAGTCAGGCAGGCAGGCAGGGCCGGAGGGGCGGATAGGGGCGGGGCGGGGAGGGGCGGGAGATGCGGGGGGACGGGAGGGGAGGGGCGGGGGCGGGATGGGCGGAGGGGCGGGCGGGGTCATACGGGGGCTAGCGGGATGGGCGGGGCGGGACGAGGCGCCGGGCGACTTCGCGCGGACAAGACGAGGGAAGGGAGCAGGTGAGCGGGCGGAGGCGGGACGGGAGGGGCGGGGCGGGCGGGCGGGGCGGGCCGGGCGGGATGGGCGGGGATGGGGCGAAGGAAGAAGAGCGCTCCGAAGAGGCCGGTCAGAGACTGAAGCGAAACCGATTTTAGAAGGCGTTTCACGTGCGGCGGGCGGCTAGGACCACTGGAATGCCGTCCCATCACTTTTGTTGATGGAAACAAAAAAACTTGTCCTTTCCTATAAAATACGATTGAGCTCAATGAGAAACAAAATGGTATGTATTAGTGAAATAAACGATACTTTTGGATATTTTAAGGAAATGATAACTTGAGTTTTTGACATGTAAACGTTTTGCTCGTCATTGCAATTGTTGGAATAAATGTGCTCTTTTAAAATACTGTGACAGTGGCCAAGATTACTTTTTGCTTCCAGGATTATGGCAATACCATTTTACGACGAATGTAGTGAACAAGGCGAGACTAGAAGGCGTTACCCATTACTTTCAAACAAAGCAAGTAAACAAAATTTGTGTACGTGTAGGCATCTTTATGTGAGTTTTATGTTGTTATGAAATACATAAAACGCGTTTATAACGAACGATTTATGGTTATAGTTTTGTCTTTTGATATTTTATGTATTATTCTATAATATATATTGCTTTGTTGTATTCTGTATATTTCATTCAATTTAATTTAGAGGCATTTTCACAAAATAACGTTCAAAATAAATTCTATTAAAATGATAGAGAATTGACCCGAAAAACCGCGATTATAACTGTCGATCTTTTTATATGGCAGTTCTTCTTTGATCCAGTTCTTTTGTAGACGGAAGTTAGGTGACCCATCAACATGGTTTCCACAGTATTTTCCCACACTTATCGATTCTCTGCCTTCCGCATTGCTTCTTCTCGGCTCATACTAGTGAAGGTTTTGCATTGGTCTATACATCTCGTATCTGTTCTTTCTCGGCCTCTTTTTCCTTCTACTTTACCTTGAACTATCTGATTCTCAAGCCATGTTCCATTCCTTCGTACGATATATCCCAGGAATAAGAGTATTATTCGTTTGCAGATCTCTATACCAATCTCTGTTGAATGTTAGTCGGTTTATATTTGAGAGATTAGTCTTTTTTTCAGTTCACGATTCAACGGTCGACGGTAGGCCCGCCTTTTTAAAACATTAATTCTTTTTACATCTGCTGTCTTAAGAATCCAGGTTTGTGCTCCTTATAACATCACAATAGGTCTGTTAATAGGAAATAAAAGGGTACATGCCTATTATTCAGAAACAGCAGTAGATAAAAACAAAGAAACGACAACACTGATGCAAGTCGAAAAATATCAATGAACAAATGATGCTCCGCAGACGACAAGAGAAGCACATGCGATCAAAGCCTCGGTGAATACAGGGAGGGGCGGATAGGCAACACGCGGCAGTGCGGGTGAGGCAAACTGAGAGCGTCGTGGGCGCGAGGGGAGGGAGATATGCGCGCAGGTACGGAGCCCGCGGGGGCGATGGAGAGGGCGTGGCCGGGGGCGGGGCGAGGCATAGCCGCGAGATAAAGGCTGCTGAGCGCGCGCGGTGGGCGACGCTGGCGGCGGCGGACGTGGACGGGTGGCAAGGCAGCGCGGGTAGATGGGTAGCCGGTTGGGGCGGCCACGGCGGGGTGGCGGTAGGGCAGAGGTGTGGATCAAGGTACGAACGGAGGTCCTGGCCTGGCGAAGGGTCAAGGGAAGTGGAACGGATGAGATGCGTTGTCGGGCGCGAGAGCTGAGTGAGTGGAAAGAAGCAAAAGAGTGAGCGCGGAGGCAGTGGACGGCTCGTGAAGGAGGCGAGGACGGGACGAGTCTTGGCGAGAGATGGGGAGGACGGAGTGGAGGAACG
>BOPP01000006.1:15701857-15717372 GCA_017312745.1 Gryllus bimaculatus | reverse complement strand
AGGAACGGGAATGGAGGTCGGGACGGAGGTGGGTATGGGACCTCGGTGTACACGGATATACGCAATGGAGCGGAGACGGAAAACGAAGCGAGATGGGGAAAGGGATAGTGGCTGGGAATCGGGCGAGGTAGGGACAGGACGTAGGCGAGGACGGGACGCAGAGCCAGGGTCGGGGGGCGGAGGCCGGACGTGAACGTAAGGCCTGGACGGGACGGAGGTGGGTACTGGAAAATAGGCGCGGAACCAGGACGTAACGTAGGAGGGACGTAACGAGGGGTCGGGACGAAGGCGGGGACTGGAAGCAGAGAGAGAGAGAGAGGCGACGGACAGGGATGGAAGGCGGCGGGGACGGGGTGGAGGTGGGAACGGAAGCATAGTGGGAACGAGCCATATGTGGGGATAAGGAGTAGGCCGGATTCGGAACCGCCCAAGAGGGAGTGGGGCAGCAGTAGTGGTGAGAAGACGAGGGGAAGGGAGGAAAGGGGGGTGGAGGAAACTGCACGGAAGTATGCAGATGTCGCAGAATGTTGAGATTGAAGCGGATAAGAGAGGGATAGAAGCCCGGACAAGACGACAAGGTGGGCTGGAGGCGCGGTCGACACAGTGCTTCGGCAGGCAGGAGGGCGAAGCTTGCGGGCGGAGGGGGTTGCGCGAGGGCGGGGCAGCGGACGATGTGTCCCAACCACAACGTGCAAAACGCGTCGGCCGGGCAACCGCTCGATTGCCGCGCAGCGAGGGCCGTCCTGCAAGGTCGCTCCGCCGCCTTCGGTCAATAGGGCGCAGCCAGCGTTTGGCCAAGGAGAGGCGTCTCAGAGCTTACGCCAACACGAGGAAAATGTTCGTTGGGAATAAACCGGGTATGCCGTATACGACTGAGAAACATCACTGAGAGGAAACAAGATTAAGCAGGTCAAAATTTCACTTATTTTATACTACTAAATATTAATCCAATATGTATGTATAACACGTAGTAGAAATACGTAGTAATATTCCACTAATATAGTAGTATATTCGACTAATATACGTAGTACATTTCGCAGCTAATACACGTAGTATATTGACTCACTACGCGTAGTATATTCGACTATATGGCGTAATCTATTCAACTAATGTAAGTAGTATTTAACTAATGTAAGTAGTATATTTCAAACTTAAGTAAGTAAGTATATTCAACTAAATGTAAGTAGTATATTCACTAATGTAAGTAGTATAATCAATTATATACGTAATATATTCAACTAATGTAGTAGTATATCGGTCTTATATACTAAGTACCCTAAGTACTAATATTTTTAGCATACTAACATACTAATATACTAAGTATTTGATATACAAGTCTTTGTATGATGCATCTTATTTCGTTTTTGTTGTCAAATCAGTTGTTGCATCGATCGTCTTGGTACTTAAACGTAAAATAAGTAATTGTGTGTAAGTTATTTAAATTAATTCTAAAATAATGTTGCTGAACATAACGAATTAACACTTTTTAAGAAACAGAAAAAATATGCTATTTGATTTTACAAAATTAATATATGAATTGTAGCATTCATTCGCTACAAAATTTAAATATAAAAATCACTTGGGGAAATATTGAAGTTGTGTCCATTGACGGAAAGTTAGCAATCACTACCATTTGAACTGATATGATACGCTCTTATTTTCTAATACTTTATTTTTAATCGCCTATTACCATTGATTTAATTAATTTAAAATTAGAGTTGAAACGATTAACTATTTGAGGGTAAAGGTTTCAATATATGTTGGGAATTATCGATTTGAGAAGACAGGATGAGGTGGGTGAGGTAATACTGATGCCGGCAGTGCCGGCATTACCGGAGGTGCTTACGTTCCGAGTCCGACGTGGTAGTATTTTCTGGCACTAGCTAAGTGGAATTTTAGTCGCTGTCTGAAGGTAATTTTAGTAGCCGGCTGCTCTGATCGGTAGTTTTCCGCGTTTTCTCCGATCAATACCAGGCGAAATACATTTATGGCCACAATGGCCTTTCAACTGACAGCAGCACCCAACAGCCTTCTTGCGGTGTCAGCGTGAGGCCGGAGGCCGCGGGGACCCGCAATCTCTGTTTCTCTGCCTTCTCCGCACGCAGCACTTTGGGCAGCACCGCCCTTCCAATTATACGTCTGCGCGAGGACCTGACCCGAGGGGGAGGCCCGGCCCACGATAATTCAGTCAAGCACGGCTCCTTACCCGGCTGTACACACAGACTGCAGTTAGCCACATCAAAATGAAGTCTAAAATAAATTCTCAACAATTCTCAGATCTCGACCAAATGTGTAAGTTTATCATAATAAAGGATACATCGACCACCTTGAATTTTGTAATGTAAGTGTTTTTAAAATTAGTTGTAAAGTTTTATTGTAATTAATTATAAGTAGATTTAAGCAACCATAACAGATGTAATGTTTTAACTCTGGTCTTTGTAATTATTCAATCCAAAAGAAAGACAATTTTTAAAAAAAGGAATGACATTCTGCTTTCAAGAACGCTTAAACGGACTAGAAAAAATAGGATGGTGATTGTTTATCGATTTTTCATGGTTTGAGCTACATTAAATTTTTCTCAACGAAGGCGAAGAAATCTTCATGTCCTTCACTTTCTTTTTCGAAATATGCTTTTTCAAAAATAACCGAGTTTAAAATTTAACATTCGATCTTACTTGTTTGCATTCACAATATTTGTCAAATCCCAACTTATGTATATTCTTTTAAAGCACGTGCTTGTAATATTAAGTGTTCGAAAAATGCAGGAAAAGCAGCCTTATTTTAGTCTGACTATATTTTTGACAACTTCATCCTTCTGATTTCTAGTCGCGCACCGCGCCCCTCCCTGGAGAGAAAGGCGCGTCTCGAAGGTGGCACTATAGTGGTTTACCAAATTGAATTTTCATCAAGGGACATGTCCGATGCTCTAGTTCGTAGCGTCTCCTTGCTGTACTTACAAGCTTAGCGAATGGGACTTGATGTTTGAGTTCTAGTGAAGATTGAAGATTATCGTAAGTGTTTGAGTTGTAGGTTGGTGGGCAACTATCTGAGGCGATTATTCAAGCGACCCTGCTGGTTCTGATTGGACAGTTCGATCCTGTTTCGCTGCGACCTTTCTTTCCGCTCTTGTCACTCCAGCTCTCTTCTGGTCTGAAGCGATGGGGTTGATCATTATCTCTAGATTCGAATATAATCTAACGACACTTTAGCAGTAATTGTTTTTTATTTAGCGATTAGTATTCCGGGGGCGTCAGCTGCTCAGGTCATTATTCCCGTAAATGTAAGCGCAAGTGTTTTTTCCACAGTGGTAGCGGTTGTCTCGCTGCTGGATGGCGAGATTGGCGCGTTGAACGATGTCGGCAAGTAGGGTTTACCTCACTCAAGGTTATCGCCGCACGCAGCAAGACAGATAAGCTCGGGAACAAGCTCTAAGCTCCGACCGATCCCGGTGTGTGTGTGTGTGGTGTGTGTGTGTGTGGTGTGTGTGTGTGTATGGTGTGTATGGTGCAAGTTAAGTGATGTAAGCTGTTGCGTGTGTAAGGGGTAAGGATGAGACAATGGAAGGGGAGTAATGTGCGCGCGTCCAGTAGCCCGTTTTTCTTAGTAGTATTTTTTTTTGTTTGGACATTCCTTGGGTTGGTGGAGAAACCACGTAAACTACGCGATCAGAGCAGCCGGCCGGCTAGAATTATCTCCAGAAAGAGACTGAACTCGACTTAGCTTTGTAGCTAGTGTATAAAAAAAAAAGAAAATGCCTGCCACCGTCGGGACGGTCAGAGGCACTGCAGGACATAAGTTTTGATGTCCCTGAGCCCACTTCCCCCGGTTCAGAAGTATGAAAGAAGATGGATGTGAGGCTACAATCTCTTTAGCGAAGTAATAACAAAGGAAATATACTTTTAGAATTTTTCATAAAAATTTCTGCCTCTTCTCTAATCATAGATATCAAAAGTTTCTCCAATATTTTTCCCTTTTGGAAGGCTCTGCCAATCATAGCGTCTCGGTACACATCCTTACAAAAAGCCAAAAGTGGACTCCCTCGCAATTGAATATCTGCTACACAAAGACATAATATAAGCCGGAGGCAGCTTGACTTCACTCGTAAATGACTATGCCAGGCTGGAAATGCATAATAGAGCGCTGAACGGGAAAGGATTTTCAAGGGCTTTTATGAGAGCGGGAACCGATGTAGCTTTGTCCTCTTAATACAGAGGAAGGATTGTTGGGAGAAAAATTAATAAAGGATGGACGCTATGAAGTTTAATGGAGAGAAACGATGATCGCCGAGAACCTACGCTGTGCGACGAAGGGTGGTGAATTTGTTATGAGCATTTCTTATTCTATTTTAGCAATTTTTTAAAGGATGGGCGAAATGAAATGAATAAAAATGCGATTTTAGTCTTCAAAGTTAAACAAAAATATAAAATATAAAAAAATGGTGAACAAGACAAGGATATGTTCTCTTCTTGTACTATCTTACGATAAACTTTAAAGTATTACACGTTTTACCTGTCCATATTTAACCACCATTAAAACGAATTTGAAACATTTGGTGTTCCTAAGTTTCTTCTGAAATAAAATTTCGTCTCTATAAATCATTCAAGTATTTTCGAGCATACAAATTTCAATGGATTAAATTCTGAGTATTTGGACATTTGTTTTTATTTTATTATCGCTCAAGTTTACAATCACAGCTTGCTCAATAAAGGAATACAAATAAGTTTAGCATATCTCGCAGAATAAACTGAAACTATGGGGCTCAACTACACACAAAAATCAAAATAACCACTTTTAATTTGGCAGGAATTCAAGGTCAGATCGATGGGATGATGTATAACAATTTTAAAGATAATGTCGCAAAGATGTAGGTGGGTAGCGGTGTTTCAGGCACCGAACAGACGTTTTGCTCTATACCAATTGTACGGTATCAAAAAGACGCACAAAACTACATGCTGTCCTGACTAAAAACATTGTATTAGATGAAAGTACATTACAATACGGAACAATATTTGCATTCTTTTAGGTTTTGGTCGTCGCATAGAGTTTTTCTAACGAACGATCGTCACTTTCCCCGCAACACTAATAATACTTTCACTTTACTACGTAAAAATTAGATGCAAGAAGTAACATGAAGTTTAAAGTAAATTGAGTTTATAGTTTTGGCGTTGGCGTTTAAAATTCATCGTTCACAAGTTTCATAACTGGTTCATAATCGAGTAAATGATTCACGAGGCGTTATGTGAATAATAATCATTAATAAATGTTATAAAGACACTGTTATTACTCAAAAATTCGTATTTTTTCCGAGTTCTCCAAATTTTTATTCATTTTATTTTATTTACGTCAAAAACAGTTAAAACTGTGTGTGACGTGCTATGGGGAGAAGTTAATTTGAAGTTACATTTATGTCCAGTAAGGCAAATACAAGGGCGGCCATCCAGCATTTGCTCGAGGATCAGGGAAAGTGGCGAAAACCTGATCGAGATGGGGGTCAATGACCCAGAAGCTGAAGTACAATGCTTGTTTACTGGTTCTTTACAATTATACACTCCAAATGGTATAAAATAATTAAATGTGCATTGTTGAAATTTTTAATATTAATTTTCCCTTTTGGATGCACGGATAGTCTCTAATTGTATAGACAGTTGTGAAGCAGAAAATAATTTTTTACTTGGGATTTAAACTTTTGTATGCGAATTTAATCGTTTAAAGTCATCTGGCTAGTTGTTTTTAAATAATGTAGATGTATTAATAATGTGAATGTTTTGTAGTTAATCTTGTAGCCATGAACGGAGTGGGTGTTTATCCTTGCAAATGACGTTCGGACAAGGTCATGCGTGTTGCACGCACGCAATCACTCCAACGCGCACATGTGGCCACGTTCAAGGGAGCGCGAATCGTCTGACACGCAAGTCCTTCAAAAGAGTTCGCCAGAAGCGCTCTGCACGAAATCTCTTCTGCCGGCCTCTTTTGTTTCGAATCGTCCTCGGTGGCGCGGCGCCGGCGAGTGTTCCTGTCGCGAAGATAAATCCGTTAATTGTTTGGTTTGCCGTCGGCGTTTCCTGCTCCCCCCCCTCTGCCGCACAGACGTGGCGCTCCGGTTCGATTATTCTCTGCAATTCACGTGAATGGAACTAAACGCGCTTTTCCTGTTTGTTTGGCAGGGATAGACAAAAAAAAAACTGATTCTCGGACGAGTATGAGTTACTCTTCATGAAATCAATTGCGGTTGCTCGGGTGATGAAGTTTGGCCAGAAAACAAGACGTTTTGAAGTGGCCTAATTCATTAGATTTGATTCGTTTGCACATGCTTTCTGCTACTTTTGATAAAAAAAAACAAACAAAAACCAATGTATCAGTTCGTCACATTCAGCGGGTTTACCTGATTTACTTGTGTTTAATTCAATTACCCAACAATTTGAAACAAAATAAAGAATCATGTGTAAGGAAGGTTCTTCTCAATATTACTTGTGTACGTTCATTGAACTAAAAAATTATAGTCATAAATTCTATTTATTGCAATTATTGACTCTTTAATGTATTTATTTTGTTATAAGTTACTCTGCATCTTTAAACATATTGGACAGTTATGCATCTAAGACAATTGTTAAACTTGGGGCGGTGCACAAAGCAACACAAATAGATCAGTACCTACATATACGAGAAATACTGCAAATTATAAATAACCTATTATACGATGAAACTGTGAAACATAGTTGGGAACGAGCCATAGGTGGGGATAAGGAGTAGGCGGAGTCGGAACCGCCGCGAGGAGGGAGGTGGGGCAGCAGTAGTGGTGAGAAAGACGAGGGGAAGGAAGGAAAAGGGGGGTGGAAGGAAGGTGCACGGTAGATGCAGATGTTGCAGATGTTGAGATGAGGAAGCGGATAAGAGAGGGATAGAAGCCCGGACAGACGACAAGGTGAGCCGGAGGCGGGGTCGACACAGCGCTCCGAGGCCGGAGGACGAAGCTGCAGGTGGAGGGGGTTGCGCGAGGGGGCGGGGCAGCGGACGATGTGTCCCAACCACACGTGCACACGCGTCGCCGCACCGCTCGATTGCCGCGCAGCGAGGGCCGTCCTGCCAGAGGCGCTCCGCCCGCCCTTCGGTCGGAGGGGCGCGGCCAGCGTTTGGCCAAGGAGAGGCGCTCTCAGAGATTCGTGCAACACGGAAAATGTTCGTTGGAGAATTAACCGGAATGCCGTATACGACTGGAGAAACATCACTGAGAGGAAACAAGATTAACAGGTCAAAATTTCACTTATTTTATACTACGTATATTAATCTAATATTCTATGTATAACACGTAGTAGAAATACGTAGTATATTCGACTAATATACGTAGTATATTCGACTAATATACGTAGTACATTCCACTAATATACGTAGTATATTCCACTAATAGACGTAGTATATTCGACTAATATGCGTAATATATTCAAGTAATGTAAGTAATATATTCAACGCCCGCAAGCTTCGCCCTCCTGCCTGCCGAAGCACTGTGTCGACCGCGCCTCCAGCCCACCTTGTCGTCTTGTCCGGGCTTCTATCCCTCTCTTATCCGCTTCAATCTCAACATTCTGCGACATCTGCATACTTCCGTGCAGTTTCCTCCACCCCCCTTTCCTCCCTTCCCCTCGTCTTCTCACCACTACTGCTGCCCCACTCCCTCTTGGGCGGTTCCGAATCCGGCCTACTCCTTATCCCCACATATGGCTCGTTCCCACTATGCTTCCGTTCCCACCTCCACCCCGTCCCCGCCGCCTTCCATCCCTGTCCGTCGCCTCTCTCTCTCTCTCTGCTTCCAGTCCCCGCCTTCGTCCCGACCCCTCGTTACGTCCCTCCTACGTTACGTCCTGGTTCCGCGCCTATTTTCCAGTACCCACCTCCGTCCCGTCCAGGCCTTACGTTCACGTCCGGCCTCCGCCCCCCGACCCTGGCTCTGCGTCCCGTCCTCGCCTACGTCCTGTCCCTACCTCGCCCGATTCCCAGCCACTATCCCTTTCCCCATCTCGCTTCGTTTTCCGTCTCCGCTCCATTGCGTATATCCGTGTACACCGAGGTCCCATACCCACCTCCGTCCCGACCTCCATTCCCGTTCCTTCCACTCCGTCATCCCCCATTTCTCGCCAAGACTCGTCCCGTCCCTCGCCTCCTTCACGAGCCGTCCACTGCCTCCGCCGCTCACTGCTTTGCTTCTTTCCACTCACTCAGCTCTCGCGCCCACAAACGCACCTCATCTCGTTCCACTTCCCTTACCCTTCGCCAGGCCAGGAGCTCCGTTCGCACCTTGACCACACTCTTGCCCTACTGCCACCTCGCCTGCCGCCCCAACCGGCTACCCCTCTACCCGACGCTGCCTCGCCTCCCGGCCACGTCCGCCGCCGCCAGCGTCGCCAACCGGCGCGCGCTCAGCAGCCTTTATCTCGCAACGGTGCCTCGCGCCCGCCCCCCGCCACGCCCGTTCCATCGCCCCGCGCGGCTCCGTACCTGCGCGCACATCTCCCTCCCCTCGCGCCCACCTCTCCTTCCGGCTGCCCACCCGCACTCGCGTGTTGCCTATCCGCCCCTCCCTGTATCACGAGGCTGTTGATCGCATGTGCTTCTCTTGTCGTCTGCGGAGCTCATTTGTTTTTTGATATTTTCGACTTGTAACCATGTTGTCGTTTCTTTGTTTTTATCTACTGCTGTTTCTGCATTAATAGGCATGTACCCTTATTTCTATAACAGACCTATTGTGATGTTTTATAAGGAGCCACAAACCTGGATTCTTAAGACAAGCAGATGTTAAAAAGAATTAATGATTTTAAAAAGGCGGCACGGTATGCGTACACCGTTGAATCGGTAAACTTGAAAAAAGGCTAACCTCTCAAATATAAAACCGACCTAACATTCAACAGAGATGATAGCAAATCTGCCAACAGAATTAATACTCTTAATTCCTGGGATATATCGTACGACAGAATGTAACATGGCTTGAGAATCAGATATTCAAGGTAAAGTAGAAGGAAAAAGAGGCCGAGAAAGAACAGATACGAGCATGTATAGACCAATGCAAAACCTTCACCTAGGTATGCAGCCGAGAAGAAGCAATGCCCGGGAAGCAGAGAATCGATAAGTGTGGGAAAATACTGTTGGAAACCATGTTGATGGGTCACCTAACTTTCCGTCTACAAAAGAACTGAATCAAAGAAGAACTGCCTATGAAAGATCGACAGTTGTAATCGCCGGTTTTTCGGTCCAATTCTCTATCATTTTAATATTAATTAATTTTTGAACGTTATTTGTGAAAATGCTCTAATTAAATTGAATGAAAATATACAGAATACAAACAAAGCAATATATATTATAGAATAATTACATAAAATAATCAAAAACAAAAACGTATAACCATAAAATCGTTCGTTATAAACGCGTTTATGTATTTCATAACAACATAAAACTCACATAAAATGCCTACACGTACAACAAATGTGTTACTTGCTTGTTTGAAACAAGTAAACGGTAACGCCTTCTAGTTCTCGCCTTGTTCACTATATTCGTCGTAAAATAGGTAGTCCATAATCCTGCGAAGCAAAAGTAATCTTGGCCACTGTCACAGTTGTTTAAAAGAGCATATTTATTCCAACGATTTGCCACTGAGAGAAAACGTTTACATGTCAAAAAAACTCAAGTTATCATTTCCTTTAAATATCCAAAAGTATCGTTTATTTCACTAATACATACCATTTGTTTCTCATTGACTCAACGTATTTTATAGGAAAGGACAAAGTTTTTCTTTTTCCATCAACAAAAGTGCTGACGCATTCCATGTCCTAGCCGCCCGCCGCACGTGAAAAACGCCTTCTAAAAATCGTTTCGCTTAGTCTCTGACCGGCTCTTCGGAGCGCTCTTCTTCCTTCGCCCCATCCCCGCCCATCCCGCCCGCCCCCGCCCCGCCCCGCCCCGCCCCGCCCCCTCCCCGTCCCGCCTCCCCCGCCTTCACCTGCTCCCTTCCCCGCTTGTCCGCGCGAGTCCCGCCGCGCCTCGTCCCGCCCCGCCCATCCCGCTTAGCCCCCGTATGACCCCCCCCGCCCGCCCCTCCCGCCCATCCCCGCCCCGCGCCCCTCCCCTCCCGCTCCCACCCGCATCCCCGCCCCTCCCCGCCCCGCCCCTATCCGCCCCTCCGGCCCTGCCCTGCCTCGCCCTGACTCCGCCTCGCCGGCCTCCGCCCCGCCTGTCCTGCCCTCCCCGGTTCCCCGTCTTGTCTTTGCCCCGCCCCGACCCCGCCCCGCCCCGCCCGGTGGCCCTGTGATCATAGCCGCGCGACGGCGCTTTTCCGGGAATTGCTTATTTCTGGCGACTGCGCTGAGGCGAGGCGGCCGCCCGCGCACTGAGGCAAGGCAGCCCACGCCCCTCTCGCAACGTCCCAACTTCGACAGGCTTCTTCCTTTGCCTCTTCATATGTTTTACCATCTTACCTTCCGTCTCACCCTATTTTATTTTAATATTTTTCTCTCTCGTCGTTTTAAAAACTGTTCTTTTTCAATAACTTTTTTTCTTCACTTTTGTTGCTCTTTTCTCGGCATTCTTCTCCGTTAAAGTTTCTCACATTTTATTTTTTTTCTTTCTCGTGCCGTTTTTTATTCCCTTTTTTCTCGCTCTCGTTCTTATTATCTTGCTCACTCTGTCGTTCTCAACCCTTTGGTTCTTCTGTCACTACTTGTTCCTTCGTTTACACTTTTATATTCTCGTTCTCATTCTCTCTTTCACTCGTTCTTATTTATATTTTTCTCCTCTTGCTCTCTCTCTCTCTCTCTTTGTCTCTCCTTGCCCTGTCGTCAAAAACTCAATTCTTTCCCCTCACTTTCTCAAACTCGCTGGTCACCTCTCCCCAACTACATATCGTTCCCACTATATCTTGCTCGCTCATTCTCTTTTTCGCTCACTCTTTTAATAACGCGCCCTCTTGCTTCTTTTTGGTTTAAACCTGCTTATGACTCCTTTTTTTCTTCTCCTTTGCTTCGTGACGGCGGAGTTCGCCCTGCTGACCTCGCGCGCGTTTCGGCGTCATCGCACGTGTGCGTCGGCGAACTTTCGAGCGGTGGTGCTCCATAAAGTAATGCGTCACGAGCGATCGTGTCCATGCGCGCCATCAAAGTACCGCCTCCTTGCCGTTCCAGATTCCGAGAGTTTACATCGAGGGTTCTGACGTCCCATTCCACGCCGCACTCACCACGTACTCTCCACTAACTTAAAAATGATGACATCTTCAGTCGTTAAAGGGATCATCTACGAAAAATGGCACGAGCAAATATCTTTCATATTCCTCCACAAACGTATGCTGTTCCTCTCCGGCAAAACCACATCGCCGTCATTATTCTAGACAAAGGAGCATATTACCAATGCAGGGTAGATATTGGTGAAATCTAAATATACTTTTGTGTTTTATTATTTTTAATAAATCAGTAAAATAAATTAAGAAATCAGTTCTTATTGGATACATGCCAATACAAGTAGAGTACTCAATGCCTGCTAGGTGCGCTTTGCAATAGTCCAGGTAATGTACAGTAGGTTGACACCCAACGTAATGATTTCTTCTTAATAACCGTTTAGGCCAAGAAGTTCCAATTTCGTGTTCCAGATTCAAGGTTCCAGGATTTTATCGGAAGCAGTTATAGCTTAAACAAAATGGCGTTTCCGCCTGAATGAGAACCCTAGATATAAGTTGCCTCTTAAAATCTTTTGTTGTTCCCAACGATCATTTTTGCGGTGAATTCAAATGTACAAGAGCAGAAAACATTGCGGCCACTTCACTCTAACAATCATTCCTCGTGCCTTTTGATCAATCAAATCTTATTATTTCTACTCATAACTTTAATTTATAAAAATTGTCGGAGTTTTGTTTGGTTTTAGGTTTCCAAAGAAACAGTGCAATGAAGAAAGTACAGCTTTTTACATGTACGTTATCTGACAATCACAAAAATATTTTTATTTAACAATAAAACGCAGATTGGCAAAGTAGAATATTACAGTGAATTTCGATGCCTGTATTGCTTTATTTTAAATTTACATTATTTAATTGGATGATATTGGATTTGCTTTATTTTCGATTTTTTACCTGAGATGATCGAGTACTAGTTGTGGAAGTAGAAATAGTCCTTAGAAAACTAAACATTAAAGTCTAATTAAACTGCCACAAACTGGCAAGAAGATTTCGTTTCGACATCATTTTGGTAGTTAATGATTTCGTGGTTTGTTGCGATATTACTTATCAAATTATGAGTATATAACAAATTAATATATAACTTTGTCTTGAAACGAATAGTAATCAAATAGGTGTCCCTTATCCACTTTGGAAAGCTAAAATTTCATATTTATATTCATTGTTTTCTATCAGCATTGTTATTGATTTGGAAAATATTTTTTTAATCCATATAAAACTACTGAGGTTGGGAAATAATACGGTCCTACTGATTATAATAGTGCTGCATTGATTAATTTCTTTTTAATTCTTTTTTCTATTTCTTCTGTTATTCTTGAATTTGCCCACCAGAAAGCCTTTAGTAGTAAAATTGTAAAAGATTTTAAATACAATTACCTCCATTTTTTCATACAGAAAGCGTTCCAGAATGCCGTCGTGTTTACTTGGTACGAAAATTTATATTTGTTGATTAATCGGGTAATTTTCTCTTTTTAGGGCATGTCTACTGCCCTCATTTGTCTCGTGTTGATTTTATCACGAGTTTCGTTCTATTCTTTCCCCCGCTAGACGTGAGATCTACCGTCGGATCTACAGACGTCTTGCTGGCTGGTGAGGTCACCAACGCCGGATTCTACGATTTCATGTCAGTTTGCAGTAAATATATCTCCGCCAACAAGGTATCGTCTGCGCGTTAAAGAACTCTTCAAAATGGCGCGGATCTCAATTTTGTGAATTCTGACTATTCGAAAATACCAAAAAGCTCAAACGTTTTTTTGTCCTACAACTTACAATTATTGAAGAAGATTTTTTTCCATAAAAATCTGTTCATTAAAGACAGATCTTGAAATTTAAGATTGTTGTACAATTTTTTAAAAATATTAAGTAGTTTTTGCTGAAATGAGTAGCCAATTTTGGACATAATTTTCTCAAAAAACAAGTTTTTTAACTCCCTCTTTATATGTTGAGAACAGCCGTATAAAAATCACTGTCCCTAATGACATTCCCTGGTGGACTGAATACTAAATAGTCAGCTTTTAACATCCCTCTTAAATTTTAAAATTGCAACACGTTAACATTGCAAAAATACAATATTGAAGCCTAGAAAGTTTTCTTAATATCTGGTGGCGAGATGGACGCCGAGTAGCAAGAAGTTGACCTTTGTGTGGTGTTTTTGGAAGAATACAGGTAGAGGATTCAACGAAACTGAAACCTGTGTCGCTTTGCAAGTGTTATTTTACGCTAACCCAAGGACAAAGTTTCATAAAACATTGAAGTAATTTTGAGAAAATTTTAAAAATGCCGTTGGAGCACCTTCCGAATAGAAGCGTATCCCGTTCCAGCATTCAAAAGCGAAAGGACATCAGACAGATCGATTAGCGAAAAAAGACATGTTTATCCCTTCAGCTGCTAGCACAGGCAGGGTGGATGTACTGCTTTTTTCCAGAACCAACTCTCGGTATCATGCGAATCTTCAAGAAACATGGATTCTGACATTCACAAACCTGTTAGTTGAAAGCTAATAAACTACGCGTAGAAAGAAAGATAACTCAGTTTTTGTGTAAATATTACAATACAAATTTTTCTTCAGAAAAATCGTGACTTTCTTTACATTATTTCATTACTTTCTCTATACTACGTAATTACACATTATGGACTAACAGTAAAAACAAAGTGATCAAAACTATTTACTAAAAAAATTGCTTTTCCGACATTTTATCAATGTTAAAGTTCTAAAACTATATGGTTGAACTATATATCTTAAGTTTAATTAAATTGATAGCCAATATTAACAAATGCTACAATATTAAATTCAATGTCAATAGGTCTTCAGCTAAGTAGATCGACGTCATAATAAACATTTTTAAAATTTAATAACGACTTAAATTTAGATATTGTTTTTAATTCTTTTAGTATTTACCAGAGAATTCCATTATATTGTTGTCATTTTTAAGATTTTGCACTTTAAATCAATAAAATTCAAGTATTTATCTTACGATATTTGAGAAATAATTTAGGAAAATAAAATAGCTTAGAAGTAACAAATCTTCAATAGTATAAATATGTTAGGACTTTCTGGGAGATCCCAACATCCATCTACCAAGATACCCCCACGTAATTGCTAGTTATCAAACAACAAAGCTCTTCTGAAGAGTAAGTACGTCTTTATTTTCTTTGACCACAGATTCCGTTTACAAAAAAACACGCAGCGCTGAACTTTGCACTTGCTGGTGCCTCTCCAAATCTCTCCGCTATTTCCTCCCTTGACAATGACGAATGTTGTCCAATGAAATCCATACATGCTACATGTGCCATTTCCGGGTGCATGTACATCTAATATCTTCAATCTCCAACGAGACGGGCGCGCTTATTATCGGCGTACGTATTGTTGGGTAGTGCGTTGTAGGATAACATCCTAATTGACCTTAAAATGTTTACGTTTTGTAGGGCAGATCAACATAGAATCGTATTGTCAATAATTTATACCTGATTTGTAAGTTTATTGAATTCGTAGCGTTTGAGATAACACCTAGGCAATATGGGATTACTTCAAAGGAAATTGTTCACTTGTAAGATGTCATTCGAAAGGACGTTCGTCATAAGGGACGGAATATGATGCCTTCAAGAATTGATTGGAAACATGGCAACGTGTCTTTTTTCACCAAATATTTCGTGAATGTTTGCTAAAGAGTATCCTATTTTACATTATCAACATTTTCTAATAATTCCAAATCACGTCGTATGGATTATATAAGTTATTTTTTTGTTATTAAGATTCCGCTTCTCAACTTCTAGAGTCGTTATAGCGACCCACTGTATTTAACAATCGGATTTGTTAACTTAGGGATAATGGTGGCAAAGACGCATTACGGGACACACATACATCCAGGTATGGGACGGGGTTCGAACACGCGACCCGTTCAAAAAACAAAAGCAGGCCATACCAAACCATTGATTTCTGCAAATCCTGCAGAGGTTCTCATTGAGCGTTGATCTAACCTACTTAATGGATGTCGAAAATCATGCCATCTTTGGGACTCTAAACCGGGACCTCCCTGTCAAGGAAGCGTTCAGTGTCTTCACCTTGCCGATGTGGGAAACTAGATATTCCACGATGCTAACGAAAGAAAAAATAGATGAAATTGTGCCTTAGCGAACAAAAATAACAGGAAAGTGCAGAAAAAATTTTATTGAAGATGAGAATGAACACTTGTTCCCAAATAAACTGCAGCCTACGACGTCCAACATGAAGAGATGACGCATGATCTTCCAAGAACGAAACGAGAAGGAAGGGAAGGGCTTTGCGTTCCCCAAATCTCCCTCCTTTTTTCGG
>BOPP01000006.1:15662252-15701832 GCA_017312745.1 Gryllus bimaculatus | reverse complement strand
GAGGGGGTTGCGCGAGGGGGCGGGGCAGCGGACGATGTGTCCCAACCACACGTGCACACGCGTCGCCGCACCGCTCGATTGCCGCGCAGCGAGGGCCGTCCTGCCAAAGGCGCTCCGCCCGCCCTTCGGTCAAAGGGGCGCAGCCAGCGTTTGGCCAAGGAGAGGCGCTCTCAGAGCTTCGCGCAACACGGAAAATGTTCGTTGGAGAATAAACCGGTATGCCGTATACGACTGGAGAAACATCACTGAGAGGAAACAAGATTAACAGGTCAAAATTTCACTTATTTTATACTACGTATATTAATCCAATATGCTATGTATAACACGTAGTAGAAATACGTAGTATATTCCACTAATATACGTAGTATATTCGACTAATATACGTAGTACATTCCACTAATACACGTAGTATATTCGACTACTACGCGTAGTATATTCGACTAATATGCGTAATATATTCAACTAATGTAAGTAGTATATTCAACTAATGTAAGTAGTATATTCAACTAAAGTAAGTAGTATATTCAACTAATGTAAGTAGTATATTCAACTAATGTAAGTAGTATAATCAACTTATATACGTAATATATTCAACTAATGTACGTAGTATATCGGTCTTATATACTAAGTACCCTAAGTACTAATATTTTACATACTAACATACTAATATACTAAGTATTTGATATACAAGTCTTGTATGATCATCTCTATTTCGTTTTTGTTTGTCAAATCAGTTGTTGGCACTCGATCGTCCTTGGTACTTAAAAGTAAAAATAAGTATGTGTGTAAGTTATTTAAAATTACATTCTAAAAATCGAATGTTGCCTGACATAACGAATTAACACATTTTTTAAGAAACAGAAAAAATATGCTATTTGATTTTACAAAATTATATATGAATTGTACCATTCATTCAGCTACCAAAATTTAAAATAAAATCACTTGGGGAAAATATTGAGTTGTGTCCATTGACGAAAGTTAGCAATCACCTACCATTGAACTGATATGATACGCTCTTTATTTTCTAATACTTTATTTTTAATCGCCTATTACCATTGACTAAATTAATTTAAAATTAATGGTAGAAACGAATAACTATTTGAAGGTAAGGTTTCAAATATATGTTGGGATTTCGATTTGAGAGACCGGATGAGGTGGCTGAGGGTATTAACTGATGTCCCGGCAGTGCCTCTTACCCGGAGGTGCTTACCTTCGAGTCCCGACAGTGGTAGTATTTTCTGCACTAGCTAAGTGGAATTTAGTCGCTGTCTGGAAGGTAATTTTAGTAGCCGGCTGCTCTGATCGGTTGTTTCCGCTGTTTCTCCGATCAATACCAGGCGAAATACATTTATGCCACATGGCTTTCAACCTAGACAGCAGCCACCACAACACCTTCTGCGGTAGTCACGTGAGGCCGGAGGCCGCGGGGACCGCAATCTCTGTTCTCCCCTTCTCCCGCACCGCAGCACCCCTTTGGGCCACGCCCCTTCCAATTAACGTCCTCGCGAGGACGCTGACCCCCGAGGGGGGAGGCCCGGCCCACGATAATTCAGTCAAGCACGGCTCCTTACACCGCTGTACCCACAGACTGCAGTTACCACATCAAAATGACAGCTAAAATAAATTCCTCAACAAATTCTCAGATCTCGACCAAATGTGGAGTTATCATATAAAGATACATCGACCACCCTTGTAGTAATGTAAGTTGTATTTTAAAATTAGTTGTAAGTTTATTGTAAATTAATTATAAGTAGATTTAAGCAACCATAACAGATGTAATGTTTTAACTCTGGTCTTTGTATTATTCAATCCAAAAGAAAAGACAATTTTAAAAAAAGGAATGAATTCTGGCTTTCAGAACGCTTAAAACGGAACTAGAAAATAATAGGATGGTGGATTGTTATACGATTTTCATGGTTTGAGCTACATTAAATTTTCTCAACGAAGGCGAACGAAAGTCTTCATGTCCTTCACCCTTCTTTTTCGAAATATGCTTTTTCACAAATACACGAGTTAAAATTTAACATTCGTAGACTTACTTGTTTGCATTCACAATATTTGCAAATCCCAACTTATGTATATTCTTTTAAAGCACGTGCTTGTAATATTAAGTGTTGAAAAACTGCAGGAAAAGCAGCCTTATTTTAGTCTGACTATATTTTCTGACAACTTCATCCTTCCTGATTTCTAGTCGCGCACCGCCCCCTCCCCTGGAAGAGACAGGCGCGTCCTCCAGAGGTGAGCACTATAGTGTTTACCAAATTGAATTTTCCATCAAGGGACATGTCCCCGATGCTCTATTCGTAGCGTATCCTTGCTGTACTTTACAAGCTTAGCGAATGGGACTTGATGTTTGAGTTCTAGTGAAGATTGAAGATTACTCGTAAGTGTTTGAGTTGTAGCGTTGGTGGCAACTATCTGAGGCGATTATTCAAGCGACCTGCTGTTCTGATCGGACAGTTCCGATCCTGTTTCCTGCGACCTTTCCTTTCCCATCTTGTCACTCCCACCCTTCTGTCTGAGCGATGGGTGGATCATCTACTCCCTAGATCGAAATATAATCTAACGAAACTTTAGCAGTAATTGCTTTTTTTTATTTAGCGATTAGTTATTCCGGGCGCGTCAGCTGCTCAGGTCATTATTCCCGTAAGTGTAGCGCAAGTGTTTTCCACAAGTGGTAGCGGTTGTCATCTCCTGCTGGATGGCGAGATCTGGCGCCGACCAACTGTCGGCAAGTAGGGTTTACCTCACTCAAGGTTATCGCCGCACGCAGCAAGACAGATAAGCTCGGGAACAAGCTCTAAGCTCCGACCGATCCCGGTGTGTGTGTGTGTGGTGTGTGTGTGTGTGGTGTGTGTGTGTGTATGGTGTGTATGGTGCAAGTTAAGTGCATGTAAGTGTCTGCGTGTGTAAGGGGTGAGGATGAGACAAGGAAGGGGAAGTAAATGTCGCGCGCGGTCAGTAGCCCGTTTCTTAGAGTACTGTTTGGACATTCCCTTGGGTTGGTGGGAGAAACCACGTAAAACTACCGATCAGAGCAGCCGGCCGCTAGAATTATCCTCCAGAAAGAGACTGAACTCGACTTAGCTTTGTAGCTAGTGTAGAAAATCCTGCCACCGTCGGGACCCGGTCAGAGGCACTGCAGGGACATAAGTTGATGTCCCTGAGCCACTTCCCCCGGTTTCAGCAGTCATGAAAGAAGATGGATGTCGAGCTACATCTCATTTACGAGTACATATACAAAAAGAAATATAATTTTAGAATCTTTCATAAAATCTTCTGCCTCCTCTCTCTAATCATCGATATCAATAAGTTTCTCAATATTTCCCCTCTTTGGAGCTCTGCCAATCAGTAGCGTCTCGGTACACATCCTTACAAAAAGCCAAAAGTGGACTCCCTCGCAATTGAATATCTGCTACACAAAGACATTAATATAAGCGCCGGAGGCAGACTTGCATTCAACTCGTAAATGAAATATGCCAGGCTGGGAAATGCATAATAGAGCAGCTGAACGGGAAAGAATTTTCAAAGGGCTTTTATGAGAGCGGGATCCGATGTAGCTTGTCTCTTAACTACCAGAGGAAGGATTGTTGGAGAAAAATTAATAAAGGATGGCAACGCTTATGAAGTTTAATGGAGAGAACGATGATCGCCGAGAACCTGCGCTGTGTGACGAAGGGTAGTTGAATTGTTATGAGCCATTTCTTATTCTATTTTAGCATTTTTTAAAGGATGGGCGAAATGAATGAATAAAAATGCGATTTAGCTCAAAGTTAAACAAATATAAAATATAAAAAAATGGTGAACAAAGACAAGGATATGTTCTCTTCTTGGTACTATCTTACGATAAACTTTAAAGTATTACACGTTTTACTGTCCATATTTAACCACCATTAAAACCGAGATTTGAAACATTTGTGTTCCTAAGTTTCTTCTGAAAAATAAAATTTCGTCTCTATAATCATTCAAGTATTTCAGAGAATACAAATTTCAATGGATTAACATTCTGCGTATTTGGACATTTGTTTTTATTTTATTATCGCTCAGTTTACAACTCACCACTTGCTCAATAAGGAATACAAAATATAGTTTACATATCTCCAGAATAAACTGAAACTATGGGGCTTCAAACTACACACAAAAATCAAAATACCACTTTTAATTTGGCAGGGATTAGGTCAGATCGATGGATGATGTATAACAATTTTAAAGATAATCGTCCAAAAGATGTAGGTGGTAGCGGTGTTCAGGCAACGAATAGACGTTTTGCTCTATACCAATTGTACGGTATCAAAGACGCACAAAACTACATGCTGTCTGACTACACATTGTATTAGATGAAGTAATTTACTACATACGGCAACAATATTTCATTTCTTTTCAGGTATTTGGTCGTCGCATAAGAAGTTTTCTAACGAACGATCGTCACTTTCCCCGGCAACACTATAATACTTTCACTTTACTACGTAAATTAGTATGCAAGAAAGTAAAAATGAAGTTTTAAAGTAAATGAGTTTATAGTTTGCGTTGGCAGTTAAAATTCATCGTTCACAAGTTTCATAACTGTTCATAATCGAAGTTAACATGATTCACAGGCGTTATGTGAATAATAATCATTAATAAATGTTATAAAGACACTGTTATAACTCAAAATTCGTATTTTTCCGAGTTCTCCAAATTTTTATTCATTTTATTTATTTACGTCAAAAACAGTTAAAAACTGTGTGTGACGTGCTATGGGGAGAAGTTAATTTGAAGTTACATTTATGTCCAGAAGCAAAACAAGGGGCCATCCCAGCATTTGCTCGAGGATCAGGGAAAGTGGACGAAAACCTGATCGAGATGGGGGTCAATGACCCAGAAGCTGAAGTACAATGCTTGTTACTGGTTCTTTACAATTATACACTCCAAATGGTATAAAATACATTAAATGTCATTGTTGAAATTAATATTAATTTCCTTTTGGATGCACGGGATAGTCTCTAATTGTATAGAAACAGTTGTGAAGCAGAAAATATTTTACTTGGGATTTAAACTTTTGTATCGAATTTAATCGTTTAAAGTCATCTGGCTAGTTGTTGTAAAATAATGTAGATGTATTATATGTGAATGTTTTGTAGTTAATCTTGTAGCCCATGAACGGAGTGTGTTATCCTTGCAATGACCTTCGGAACAAGGTCATGCGTGTTGCACCACCAATCCACGCACATGTGCCACCGTTTAGGGAGCGCGAATCGTCTGACACGCAACGTCCTTCCAAAAGAGTTCCCAGAAGCGTTCTTCACGAAATCTCTTTCCTGCCGCGCCTCTTTTGTTTCGAATCGTCCTCCGGTGGCGCGGCGCGCGGCGAGTGTTCCTGCGCGAAGATAAATCAGTTAATTGTTGTTTGCCGTCGGCGTTTCCTGCTCCCCCCCCCCTCTGCCGCACAGACGTGCGCCTCCGCGTTCGATTATTCTCTGCCATTCACGTGAATGGAACTAAACGCGCTTTTCCTCGTTTTGTTTGCAGGGATAGACAAAAAAAACTGGATTCTCGCGACGAGTATGAGTTAACTCTTCATGAAATCAAATTGCCCGTTGCTCGGGTGATGAAGTTTGGCCAGAAAACAAGAACACGTTTTGAAGTGGCCTAATTCATTAGATTTGATTCGTTTGCACATGCTTTCTGCTACTTTCGATAAAAAAAAACAAACAAAAAACAATGTATCAGTTCGTCACATTCAGCGGGTTTTACCTGATTTACTTGTGTAATTCAATACCCAACACATTTGAAACAAATATAAAGAATCAATGTGTAAGGAAGGTTCATTCTCAATATTACTTGTGTACGTTCATTGAAATAAAAAATTATAGGTCATAAATTCTATTTATTGCATTATTGATCTTTATGTATTATCTTTGTTATAAGTTTACTCTGCATCTTTAAACATATTGGAAAGTTATGCATCTAAAGACAATTGTAACTTGGGGCGGTGCACAACAGCAACACAAATAGACAGTACCTACATACTACGAGAAATACATGCAAATTATAAATAACCCTATTTACGAAAACTGTGACTACAATGAGCGTTTGAAATCTTTGGTTAATAGACGGTTATGTTGTTCATCATAGACAAATATGTTTTCACTGAAGAAATTTTACCAGGACAAAAGTCTGCTATTCACAGCTGCACTCTAGATCACAATAAGAATTGCCAAAGAATCGCATTTAGGATTCTCTCTATCTTAAAATTAACTCATCTACTATCACTGTTTACTTCTGAAGTCCAAAGTTGCCTGATTTGATTTCATTTATTTAGTACAAAAAGAGTAAAAACTTTATGTGACGTATGGGGAACAAAATCAACTGCGCACAGCATTTTTCTGCTGAATACTAGGTGTTACGAAACTGGAAGAATACTATTTGTTTCCCACTAGTCGTTTCTGATAATGAATTAAATTAACTATTACATGTCAGCCGTCTATAGGTTTCCATTTAAAATGTTGTTTACTGAAGAAATGACATGACATCCATATTGTCTAATTATATTTGAAGACTTACAATTTGAAAAAAATACTTCACTTAATTTATATTTCATTGAAATTGGTTGCACAATAATCGAATTAATTTTAAAGCAACCGACTAATTGTTACAATTCAACTGGATCGATTAGCTTAATTCCAATTAAATCCGTTGTACTTAGTTTTCGTTCAGTCGAAGCAAACAAATATTCCCGAGAAAGCCTTTGTTTCTTGCTCTTGTTTTTAGTGGCTCTCAGCGGTGGTCGATCCAAGGACGATCCCAGCCGCGGGCGTCGGATGCCCGCGCGCAGTGGGCGGTGTGACTCCTGGCCTCGCACGAGAGCAACGCCACGCATTGATCGCCCCTTCGGAACCAATCGACGCCCACGACTCCGCGGTCATCGAGCGGCTTTCGCTTTCTTTGCGGAGGCGGCGGTGGCGACGGCGTCTCTCGGGATCGCGTCGCCGGATTTTCACTCTCTGTTGTTCCGGCAAAGGTGGCTCAGGGCATCAATTGATGTCAATGACTCAGACGGGGAGGTCCCAGAGTTCCACTCCCGACTATGGCAGGACTTTCGACACTGTCTTGTAAATAAGGTCGAATTCAGTAGCTATCAGGAGAAAACTTTGGGAAGCTAATTGCTCTGATCGGTAGTTTTACATGGTTTCTCCGATCAACATCAGGTCAATGCAGGAGTAGTACCTTAACAAACGGGCCACGGACCGCGAGATCTTGCTTTCCCCTTCCTTGTCCTACCCACCCCTTACTTACTCTCACGTACACTGCTCTATAACACTTGTCGAAAGACCAGTTGGCAGCTTAGAATCGGTCCCAGCTGTAGCGACACCACGCTGGTGGGTGATACTTGGTTGGGGAAAATCCCCGTAGGCCAACGTAGATCGGCGCCGGATCTCGCCATCCAGCGGGGCAAGATCCTCACCAGCTCACGCAATAAAAACATGCACTACACTTACGAGCCTAATCACATTAGAAGTTGACGAACCCGGCATCACTAATCAATAATTGCGTAGTTTATGCGGGAAAGACAATGCTTGTGAATAAAGCCTGGTGAATAAATTAAAAAATGTGGCGGTCACAGTGGGGCCTATTTAGGCCGAAAATTCGTTTGACCGATGTCTGAAGTTTGCGCCCGATTCGTTCTAGTAAAAGTGATGGTAAATGAAAAGGAATAAATTGAAACCGGACAACCTCTTTTGACTGCGTCCAGAAAGACGTTCAGACGAAGTTCTGTTTAGTTTGGTTCTGTGAGTTCCATTCGTCCGTAATCAGCTGGAGAGTCAAGGCCATCTGCAATACACAGAATACATGCATTACTTGTAGTTTGTCTTTAGCATGCTGCTCTCAAATGTTTTAAACAATGAACTGTGTAATTATGGAGATATTCGGCCGATGCAAAATTCTGGTGTTTTTCGGATAAATAAGTGAGACGATTTCACTCACAGTCGTCCGGTAGCGAGCGACCGATATTTTGGTCACATTGTGACCTTAATCTAAAAGGCTGCTGATTGTCCCGAGATAAACTCTCGAAGCCACAGCAAGTCTTTCGATATTCACAAATGTTAATGTATTGTTTTTGGCGGAAGTGCGAATAATATTTTTAATCTATGTTTTGTTCATACGTATGACGGACTTCAGGAAGACAAGTTGAGACACAAATAGAAATACATTAGAACAAAATCGAGACAATAACATTTACGAATAGCGGGACGCTATTCTTGCTGTGGCTAGTGCGGATTTTTTTGTAACCACCTCAAGCTCATCGTTTACACATACAAAGCTTTTTAAATTGAAACTACAACCAAAGAACACTGTGCTCACTCACATAAACATAATTAAAAGTTAGGGTGGTTCTTGTTTTGATGCATTTAAATTTTTTATTGGCATTTATTTTTAAATTTGATGCTTTATTTAATTGATCGTTCTTTAAATGGTTCTTTATTTGAATCGCTAGTAATAAGTGATGAGCACGATGAATGAGGCACATACATTTGAACTTGAATTGTTTTTTAATATTCAATTTATGTACATTTAAAATTACAAGCTAAAAATATTTTTGAATCTTGTGATCAAACCTTTTTTTCCTCTTTGGCCAAGAACTTGTAGTCCCATTGGTTTGATTGACGTGCTTTTCATGTGTGTTGTGTGGTTTAGTTTAGCTAGTAGCGATGTTATTTCATCGTCTGGGACGAGCAATAGTCAGAACCAATATCCATATCGAATACCATTTGCAAGAGCAAATAGATATTTTGTTCTTGGATATTATTAATCACTTCTGGTCGAATGCGGTTGAAGTGTCCAAATCGTAAAACAAAATCATTTTCCTCTATGTTTTATAGTTTATAACTTTATTCCGAAAACAATCTTTGAAATTACAGTAATCATCAAGAATACAATCGTCATTTCCTTCTTAAGAATCTATTAATGATTCATGATTCAAACGCATTTATAAAATCTTCACGCTTTACTAAAATCCATTTGAACATACCACTTGGACACTTCAAATTTCTTTAAAAGTGTTGATACACAATGATACACGGTGTGGAAGACATAGTGTTCAAAATCTCATAAATGAGTTGTGAACATTTTAGTAGCAGAATTCTACATAAATATGTAAAAATACGTATAATTTCCCTAATATGCATACGTATGTACATAATAGGTTACTTAATTTCGAGAAACGTTTGTTAAAAACTCCCGGTTTTTCGACGGAAAACTATTTATGACTCTCTGATACCGGCAAAAAGGATTTTTTTGCTCATACGTGTAGTACATTACTTTTTATCTTAGAAGCAGGTCTCATTTTCATTGAACCCACTAAATTTTCAAAAATTGCAAAAGTTAAAAATAGTGCGCTAAAGTATGTATTGTAATATCATAGATACATAGAAAATCAAAAAATTGAGAAAATGTGAAAATGTCGTGATAGTAGCTGGAATACAGTGAGAACCAAGCCGAAAAGCTAGCCCAAACGAAAGGGTTTAGGAAACTAATTAGTACGAGAAAGTTGTGTTATTATGTAACACCACTTAGTTTTACTTCTCTGTGTTAATTTTTACGCTGCAGGAGGTATTTTGGAAAAATAACAAAGAAACCACTGGGCATCGCGCTTACCCTTGTGAGCTGTGGTAACTCAATTAGCGATGATAAAATATTACAAATTTAGGCAAATTAAGAGATTTTTTCTCAAATAAATGTCATTAACGACTCCCCTATGCATTTGCAGCTAAATTAAAATATTTTTAAACTTGGATATTGCATGACATCTGTTTTACTTTCCATTCCTACTTTCTACTCCGTATTAAAGACTTCAGAAAGACTCTCCCCCCAAAAAAATTGCAATTTTTAGAAGATTTTAAATTCTACGAAAAAATATTTATTTTTCTGATGTTTTGAACATAAAGCGTTCAAACTACAAAGCAACTCTGTGGGTTATAATTCGTGAATGTCCTTCGTAAGCAAACAAATGCTCTCGACTTCCCGCCGGGAGTCACCTTCTAATCGAACGGGTTCGCTTTCTTTGGTCCCTTGGTCTCGTGTCTCTCGTGCGCGCTCTCTGCTGCGCAGTTCAGGTTGTATCGATGTCGCTTCAATGCAGTGGCAGCTCAGGACATTATATTCCGTGGGCGGCCAGCAAATTAATTACCCCATCACCTTACACAAGGCCTAACCGAAGAGCAGAAGTCAGCACATTGTGGCCGGGAAAATATCGAGCTTCAATGAGGTCACTCCCTTCCCTCATGTTTTGTTGTTTGTTTCCAAAAAAAAATAACACCTTGTTATGCGGTTTCCCTTTTAGTACTTTTGATTCAGTACATAGGACGCATAAATACATAGTTAACAATTGGGGAATAAAGAAACAAAAATTTACAATACCCATTCGCTTAAGGTTATCTAAGAAGAGTTCTCTGTAAACGTACGAGTGTATGTCAAGAAGTATTTGAACCATGCTTAACAATATAATTGGTCCATTATATAACCACATCCAAACAAAGGAGTTTCGATTGAGGCGCAAGCCATGTATGCATTACTATCTCACCCGTATGTTGAAGGCCAATATTCGGTTTCTTAAATAACTTTTAAGTGGACCTTACAGGAGTTTGAACCTAACAGGTAATTACACGTGCCAGATTTGGAACTGTATGCAAGATGCTCTGACCCCTCTAAATACAGATTTTGAAGGCCTCGACAGATATGAGAATGCAAGTTGTGTTGCAACAAAAGAATGTCTTTAGAAACTCCACCTCAGCGTTCTCAGGTAGAATTTGACTAACGAGAATATGGTTTGCCACTTCGTAGGCCATAATTCAGTAGACACTCAGCGGTTATGCGGAAGAGCACGGACTTGTTTAACACTGGAATCAGTGGGAGATAAGGTAGGGCATCTTTCTCTTTTCGCATTCAGCAGTTTTATTGGATTGATTTTTAATGGATTAATTCACTGGTAAGCTCTTGCCAAGGAGAAACATTACTCCCACATTGCGCTGTAGATCTAAGGATTTCAGGATTCGGTACAAATTCCGACAACAAAATATAGATTACAAAAGTCTGCTATTTTGTGTGAAAATGCAGGGTGCAGCTATGTTTACGTTGCAACAACTGAAGAAAACTTTAGGTGAAAACGTTGGAAGTACCCATAAACAAAATGAACGATATCTTAAGGCTGGTAATTACACATAACACTACAGTCAATTTAAAGATTATTAGTACAAAAGTGCATATACTTACTGACTTCCACTCGCATATACGATAATTTCTAATTTATTTCGATTTATTCGTTAATTTAAATGTAATAATTATATTTATACGATTGGTATATTACTTGACAAATTAGAAATATTAGAGATATGTTGAATGTTTTCATTTAAAGAGGACAAACATTTACAGGTTTGCATATGGTAGATGGTCAAGATGGTAATAATGAATAAAAATGATTTTAGAATTTAAGAAATTGTTAATAGGTTCTTTAAAAACTTCTTATTAATGATGTTTGTTTTTTTGACCATGCAAATCCCCTTAATAATTTTAGAAAACTTATATTTTTTTTTGATATTTGACAGCCTGCTGACTTCTCATTTGTCACACTGTACTGCTAATTCTAGTGATATATTCCCATCACTTTGAAGATAAATTGATTTCTACAATTGTCAACCCCTCGCCAGGTGGCCGACAGGAGAACAACCTCGTGGACATTCAAGGAACTGGAACGAGAGCACGACGGACGGTCGTTGTCGCATACGACAGCCGCGTGAATAAACCAGGCGCAATTGATTCCCCGGAACATCAGTTGCTGGTCGAAGTGGCACGTGACTATCTCATTTTTTTCGAAGTGAATGGAAGCACTAAAAGAAGGGTTGAATATTGACGATAAAGAAAATTGCTGCGCTCTTGATAAATTGCCGCCGCCGTCTTCTGCTAAGACTCAGCAATTTACAGAGGCACTACAGCACCAAAAAGCAGTTTACGAAATAATTTTCAATTCGAAACCTCTTCCACGGAATCGTACGTATGCATTACTGTTATTTTTCAAAAAAGATTTCTAGGCACCTTGTATGAATTATAAATGTAATTTCTAAGGAAGTACAAGAACAATTGCGCTCAAGAAAACTGCCATTAAAACAGCGATATGTGCCCTACCGCATCTTTGGTAGGGTACATCTTGAAATAATGTTTTGTAATTTATAATAGGTTCAGATTTTTTACACTTTAGCTTAATATAGAAATACTTGATCCATTAAAACTAGTTTAAAACAAGAATCAACGTATCATAGTTGTATGATGCACAAAGAAGTCTTAAATAAAGTTTATTCGGCTGCAAGTTTTAAATATTCATTTGAAATAGAAAAATATCTTTGCAATAAATCGAATACCAGTGCTCTTCGTTTCCAAGTGTCAAAGTATTACTAAAATTAATCAAAATCCAATGTTTTAAGATGTACTTAATATATACACAGTAACATTAATACGCAAAATTTGGACTCAAAGGCTGAAACAGAAGGAAAATCCGGAGTGTGTGTGTTTGCGTTCCCTGCTTTGTACTACCAAAGCCAGCCCACCCCTAGAAACCCCACATCCCACCCGTCCAGATAAAAGTAGAAAATTCTTTTGTTCACGCGAGGACGACAAGTCTGACGCCATTAATAATACTGAAAGCCCTACCCCGAGGGCTTTCCCCCTCGTTTTTCCACGTTTAGTTTACATCAGTCGGTAAAATATACCTGAGGGTGTAAGATGGAACAATAAAAGGAAAAAAAACCACAAAAAAGTCGCCCTTGGGAGACACCAGTGACAGATGAGGGCATCACAAGAGGGTGGAGTGACTGTTGCGTGCGTGCGTGCGTGTCATGTGCGTGATCAACACTGAGTGCCTACGGGCTGTTCAGAGCTAGCCATGTCACCTTGACAAACGGGTTTAATGGAAGGAGTTATGAGACGAGTTGAGATATTAGTCAGATGAAACGTGAAACGGAATGAATCGACCTCTAGGCAATAGAGAAAGAACTCTTTAAACCAGTGTTATCCAAATTATTTTTCAACAATGGCTTCTTCCTTTTTAACGAAACATAAAAGTAACATTCAAACATTGAGAAAATCTGTAGAAAACTAATGATAAAAGTCGACAGAGAAACATGTAATCACTTACCTAAAATAAAACATTACGTTTCACCAAGTTGTAATAAAACTGGTGGTACTATAATATCAGATATTTCTAGCATTACTTATAACTTTTGCAGTCTTCAAAAATTCACAAAAATCAACGAAAATGAGACCATGCGCCATTTTTAAACTTTCTTAGCTATACACAGGAGAAAAAGTTTAATGACAAATTTTGAGCAGTTTTTGAGAATTGTTTTATAAATTGCATTAACAGTAAGGAGTAATTACACGAAAACAAGTATTTTTTCAAAAACAATTATATGTTCTTATTTGTACATCTATAATTGTACAAAATATATTAAAGGAAAATATCTCTATTGTACTTATGGCTGCTATTTTTTGACAGTTTTAGGAGAATTTATAAATTTTATATTTCAAAGAATTGAAAGAAAATTTTGTATTTTAAAGAAGAAAATATTTTAAAAAATTGAAACAGGTTGTGAGAAAATGTTGTTTGCGGCCCAGGTCTAACAAATTTAGATGAGGCATGTCAAGGCGAAGTAGCGTGAGAATAGCGCACACACTTCCGCAGATCGGAGCTACCTCCATTGAGAAGAAAACTCTCTTCAATTTTTACACGCTAATGGCCACGTCGTTGCCTAAAACGTATAACATTTCTCGCTGTGTTGTGCAAAAACTGAAATTTGCCGCATATTTCACAAGACTTTTACTGCCGCCCACAACCGGGTGAGGTGGTTCAGGCACTGCAGTGGACTGCACTCTGCCACCTCTGCAGTCACTTGCAGCCTTTGAATTGAATTGAATTGAATGCCTTATTTTACGTGGCGAGACTCAGGCCATTAGGCTTATGGCATTAGGCCATTAGTCTTCCGTCTGACCACGCAAATTTCGCTACGCTCCTTTCACCAACTAGCGGAGAAAGGGGGCATTTCTTGGGCGAGAAACCGGCGATTTGAATTTAGCTCAGAGGCGTCATTTAGGCTTGAGGATCTTTTACATGCAAGTAAATCTACGAACATGGGACAGCCTACTTCCCCTCCGAAGGAAGGCGTACGAAGGATTTTTTTCGCCCTTAAAAATCCATGGCTTCGATCGGGTTTGAACCCGCCAACTTGGGTACAACAGTCCAGTACGCTAACCGTTACACCATCGCCGCCGCCAAAGAGCCTTTGGCGGGGAGGTCTTAGATTCGAGTCCCGACGGTGTCAGTTTATTCGACACTAGCTATATAGCTAGGTCGGCGAGCTTAGAGCTTGTCGCGGCAGGTGCGGTGTCCCACTAGTGGGAGATACCTGGTTCGGGAAAACCCCATTACCCGATAGTAGGTTGGCGCCGGATCTCATCATCTATCGAGGGAAGATAACCGCCACCTCCCGAGGAAAAAACATGCACTGTACTTACGGAACTAATGACCTTAGCAGTTAACACGGCCGGACTTATTAATCACTCAATCAATTTTTCACCGAAGAGTGATATGGCACACTCAGGATTGCCTGTATTTCAAATGCCCATTGCCTCCAAACGGGACTGAACCGGCGACTTCCGAGGTTCAAACGCAGTGCGTTAGCCTGCGTATCACCGTAGACGGTAAATCAGACGCCGCGTGCTAACGTCAAGTGCGTGCCGAAGGCCTGCGTGATCAGCCAGGTGAACACATGGCGCTACCCACAGCCGTGAGGGTCGCGGGAACAGTTCACCTCGCCACTCACCCCTCTGAGGAAATGGACATGACGGGGAATGAAATGTGAGACGGAAAACACATTTAGAGGCTCTCCTGCGGACATTTGTCACAGGAAAGATATTATCATTCTGCTGAACCTGTTTTATTGTTCATTCAAAAGAAAATTGGAGAGATATCAATAACTGAGTGTCGTCGGCACATCGCAGTTACAATACATGTCGGGAATTTGAATGAAAGTCAGCGAATGCGTTCAGAATAAGAATTTCGTCATAACATCGATGTATCTGATGTTAAGTAATCATAAGAAATAGTTGTTAACTGTTCATTAAAAGAACTGGTATCTGACTTATTTCTGAGGCACTGTACATTAATAATATATGTTTTTTTTCTGAGTAAGAATTTAACGTGAACTTTAAACAATATTTTTATATATTTTGTTTCGAATATATATATTTTAGTTCATTACAGCTGTCGTTATATACGGTATTAATAATAGATTACCGTAACTACATAAATGACCGAATAATGTTGCCAATTATGGTTTATACTTTAATGCACTTAATTAAACTGTGTAATTTCATGACAACGTTGACGGCTATATAAACAGTGTTTAGTTTTGGCCGTAAATAACATGGGCTGACCAAATTTGGTGTTATTATTTATTTATTTAATATAGGTAATTATACAAACAAATTAGATACTTGATCCTTGTGGCTAAGGCCGAAGGCCTTTAAGCCATTACAATACCTAACATCCTTTCGCGTTTCTAGTCTTTGCGAATGCTGGTATTCACCCCAAATGGTCTCTTCCATCGCATCAAAGAAACCCGCGGAAAGAGACCAACAAGTACGGCCAGAAAAAACCCGCTGAAGGGGAAAAACCTGCCGTCAGGAAGCCGAGACATTGCTAGTCTATCCGAGCATTTATTTTAGCTATTTTTATTTTCGTGGCGCGGAGCGTCCCGCCGTCTCCCTTCCAGTGCTTGCCTCCCAGCACCTGAATCAACCGGCGTCACAGTAAGATCGTCCGCAACAAACCCGCTCGGCCCTTACATTTTCGATCCCCCCTTCCCTTCAACCCCCTAATAGTGCTTATTACTATGCCATTTTAATTTTATTTATGTATTGACCAGTATTTACCAATTGACTTACAACTTATGACTTATTTTCTGGTTACTGACTGTTTACTAACTTAACAATTAAAATTACTACTTATTGTTAGCTTATTGACTTATTTATTTTCTCTCCAGTCTAGCTCCGCTCAAGCTAACAGTGCTGATGTTTTCCCCACTCCCTAATTTCTTTTCCCTAATGGGTCCGGACCTTTCCTAAAAATGTTCCTTAAATTCTTTCATAAATTTAGATCTTTTGTCACCTAAAATGTTTTGGCGAGCGTTAGCGTTCCTGTTTAGGAAGTAGTAATTTCCCATTCCCAATCCAGTTTTTTTCTCCATGTTTCGCGTTCACAGCAATTAAGAGTATGTGATCCAGTGCTCGTCCCTATCACGCAAAGCACACAGATGCCATTACCAAATTTGGTGTTTATTAACCATACTGACGGAAAATGAGTAGTTGCTAAATTTAATGATAGAGATTATTGATTCTAATGTGTTGACCACACACTGTTCCAGCAAACACATTACAAGCATTAGCTTTCATGGAGCTTCTATGCCATTTTAATTAGTAATACTGCAAAATTACATGAGGTTTATATGATGTGTATGTGAATACAACTTTTGTAGATCACTTTACTTTTAATAATGTTTTAGTTTATCTCGGCGTTCTCATAAAGCGCCCTATGGTTGTAAAAGAAAATTGTGTAAATAAAAAACGCTTAATATTCATAATGTATTTACAGTAGATGTCCTGTTTTCAATTGTAATTTGCAGTATTAAAAAATAAGTATTACCATATGCTTAATGAATCATTACAGTATAAAAGTTAAAACACGTTAAAAGTTAGATCAGAATCCAGATAACACATTAGAACTGGTATGAGTGTTAAAGTACAATTAAAGGAGTTGAAGTTTGACACTTCACACGTGAAATGTTTTTATTTCCCATTTTTTATATCACATTTTTTGTTATATCTGTCGTCCATGTTCCTGTACACGTCCTGAAGACGTATTGTCCCCGACACGAACCATTTTGTTACAAATATTTCGTTCTTGGTGTCGCATAGGTGTACAGCATTATCACAATTCCTACTCCTATATTCGTCGATACAAATGTAGTCAATTCAACCTATACTTGTGTCGTTCCCCGAGTGAATGTCTCACTGAAGGATGTGTCTGCGAATTATTTTTTTACGCATCTTCCAAGGTTCTCTTACTTGCCATAAGGGCGAAATGTAAACTAACCCCATAACGACTTAGCATGATGCAATAATAGTATAACATGATAGTGTGCACTATGATTTATGTCAATGGTATCATGCTTAGTAGCTATTGAGTTGCAACGATAGTTGACAATTGCAGAGAAACCCGGAAAACATATTCCCAAGTAGTTGTTAAAATTCCAACTGTGACCAAACGATGAAATGTATCCATCAGGAGCTCTTATCTGTCTTATCCCTTTTGACTTTTTGTCTTATCCCTTTTGACTTTTTGTCTTATCCCTTTTGGACGAGTTGACTGTTTCGATAGCTCTAGCGACTTAGTTGAGCAGGGAGATGTGGATTCGATTTCTGACTAGATCAGTCAATTATTTGCCCATGATTTATAAACCATCATGAATCAAATCATGATTTATAAAAATAATACTCTTACGTTTTATTTTAAGCAAAAGGAAAGTCGACAAAAATGAAAAAAAATGAAAATTCCATTTTTAGCCCTGAAATGATGACGGTAGACACAGCATAATTTTAATTCATCATAATGAAAGACGCGTTAAAGACGTGTTTCATTTATTCAAAAGCCGATGTAACTTTTTCTAAAAAGGTATAAATATATGAATCGAATATTTCCATTTACCGCTGCTTTAATTACAAAACCCAAGGCAAAACATTTGTTCCCTTAGTCCTTCAATATATTTGAATGCAGGAAAATTTATTTTGCGAAATTGTCATTGACATAACTATTACGTGGAAAGTATAAACTATAATATAAACAGAGAGATAAAAATTAAAACTAGTGCCATTTAGCATCTGAAATAGAAAACGTATTTGCACAGGAAAGCCGCATTTCAATCCCACAATTGGCAAGCACGTGAATGAAAAATCGTTTACGCCAGGGAATTATATTGACTAACATCTGCAATACTAACAATAGTTTTGGATAGGGTCTCTCTGCATTTATCATTGCTGACACAAAAGTCTGAAATGAAATTTCTTTTTATTTCTGCCACAAGTCATAATTTCATGCAACTCAACTACAGGTCCCAAAATGTGGGTAAAAATTCTTAATTACAGGAACTTCAGAAATTTCCTGAAATAATACTTTCTTATTTAGGTATGATGATGACTTACGATTTCGGTACTTTAAAAAATCAATTATTATCAAAAATGAAAATGTATCTAACAAACATGTCATCACGTATGATTCATCAAAGAATCGACCACCTGTACAGGTACATTAAACTCACGTGTCCCGACACTGAATGGAATTATTCCAAAATAGTTTGGAATCAAGCGCTCCATTCAATGAGTTTTTAACGTCCTCGAATATGCGTTTTCAGCAAACATTAAAATTTAATATTAAATCTCGCAGAGCGTGCGCCCCTGTGGGTCGCCGAGCGTGACACATCTCCGGGGCAAGGTGCAGCGGGGTAACCTGAACGCGAAAACCTTAATGGTGGCCGTTGAAGTTTACGCGAGGTATTTTAATATTCATAACGGCATTCAAAACGCAAATGAACGCTATTCTGTTCGGGGGAGGTTTGCGTGCTCGCGTTTAATGTCCTCGCACCACCTCGCCCTCGCCTGCTCGTTCGCCAGGCTTACGTTTTTCTGCTGGTTCTCTCAAAACCTTTTGTGTCAAAATTACCCCTCTCCCCTTTCCTTCTGCTAACCTGCCATTTATGCCGCCCTGTATTTCGCTCATCTCCCCCGTCTCTGCTCCCTCGCCGATATTTTTCTTCTTCTCGTTTTTTTCTTCCTGCATTATCTAGCACTTTCCCTAAAATTATCTTCCTTTCCCCCCCCGCTTCACGCCATACATTTTTTGCGCTGTTCCTCTTTTTTTTTTTTTGGTCTAGCATTTTGTTCTTCTACCACACACTCACCATTATTTTATATAATATTAATTCTCTTCTCTACATCTCTGAATTTATATTTTTTACATTTAACTATGTTGGTGACAGCCCTTTCCCGCTTTTACATCACAATTCTTCTTTACTTACAGCACACTTTATTAGAGTTTTTGCCTCTCTTTTATAACTAGCGTATCCTTTTCCAATATCACATAATTTTGAGCTTTTCGCATTCCTTCATTCTCCGGTTAATTGTGTTTATCGTAATCCTTCTTTCATATTTTTCCACTCTATTGCTCTTTTGTATTTGCTACCATCCACTACCCCATTTTTAATCCGTCTCCCTCAGTTTATCCTCTTTTCCAAAGCACAACTACCACCCTCGTGGTTTCCTTTGTTATTCGCCGTCAAACCACCTTATTGTTTTGTTTTTCCCGTCTGTTGTGCACAGAACTAGCGGAAGCCCTACACGCGTTTGGAAGGGGCTGTAACTTCGAGAACGCGTTCGATCTTGCAAATGCCGAGGCGAAGCGCCGTTTCGCAGAAGCGAAGTGCAAACACATTGGGCGCAGGTCTTATTTCGTACTTTTGCTAAATATGTGCAAGAAATACAGCCTGTTGATAAATTGCCTCGTTTTGAAACGAAGTCATCGGTCATTAATGTGTTTCCCATACGTGTCATATTTGAACGCTCTCTACTGCACCAATATAAATACGCATTATTTCAGACGTAAAGAAGAGGTGCCATCTTGCATCTAAAAATATTACCAATTTCTGAACTTAATTAATTTCGTCTCAACCTATTCCTAACACCAGGGCTTAGTAGTTTACGGGCGGCAGCTTCCGTTGCGAGATGAAATGCTCGGCGTCGGGCGCGGCGGCGGCGGCGGCGGCGGCGGCGTCGGGGGCGGCGTCGAAGGCGGCGACGGCAACGAGGATGACGACGGCAACGAGGACGACGACGAGGACGGCGACGAGGACGGCGACGAGGACGGCGACGAGGACGGCGACGAGGACGGCGACGAGGACGGCCACGAGGACGGCGACGAGGACGGCCCGAGGACGACGGAACGGCCACAGAGGACGGCGTCGGGGGCGGCGTTCTGGTGCGGAGTCGGGCAGATGCTGAGACAGACGCTGGATGAGACAGTGGGAATCGGCGGGGAGGGAGGAAAAATGGGGAGGGAGGGGAAGAGTCGGTGATAGAGAAAGTAGTGGTGGCGGTGGCACACGTTTAATTCCATAAGGGCACGCCTTTTTTGGGGGATTATTTTATTTGTGACGCCCGAACGAGTCGTCGTGGACGCAACGCAAAAACGGGAAAAGCTCTTTTGATACGCTGCGCCGGATTCCCTTTTTGTGTCCAAAGGCAGCGAGGGGCGGCTGACACGCGCACTGGTGCGGCCGGGCGATGGAGGGGGGTGGAAGGAGGGAGGACGTTGATGGGAAAGTCCAGGGCCCGTAAGAGGGCGGAGACGACACGCCGCGAACGAAAAAGGCGTGTGTATTCCAGCGAGGCAAGCTATAGCCTCGCCACAAAAATGTTACGTCGTCGATACTGAGAGAAGCAAAACTAGAGAGAACGGGAGAATTAATTATTTTTGAAACGTTGGGTTGTGTTTTGGTGCAATCCACTTATTCTGATACGTTGCAATTAGTAAATCGAAACGTAATAGTTAGACTTTTTGCTTTGCGCGAATTTCCATTCGGAAAAGAAACAGGCGGAGAGAGACATTTTCGCTGAAATACAATTCAGTATTTGAAAGTATTCCGCCTCTGGCTCGATATATAAATGACTCTCAGAGGGTCTGTTTCTTTTTATGTCTGCCATTTTCTCGTTATTTTCCTAAAGTGTACGTCCCAGTAAGGAAATAATTATCAGGAGATTCAATGAAAAGACTCGTTTCTATTACAAGTCACATTACTCTCAAAATATTGATTATTGTTTACATTAAAAATAAAATGTAGATGATTGATATCCTCTTTGCACTTGAATGTTGGAGAAACATATTTTCTTGAATAAATGAAATGATATGATAATTTATTTCCTTGAACATGACAATTTTTGTTTTGCAATGAATCAATACAATTAGAACTAATGGTGCTACTGCTACGACAGCACATACTTTTTCGCGATATAAGAAATGGTTATATTATATTACATTATATTATTTTACATTATCGTATATTTACAATATTTCAATTTCTCCCTTGCTAACACTTCAAAAATCACTTGAAAAAATTAAAATCAATTCAAACGAAGCGCCTATGGTGGATGTCCGCAAATTATTTCGACAGCAAGAAACAAAAGTATTTTTTACTACTACAAACGAAACAAATATGAATTAATCTTAACTGTCTCAACAATGTGCAGCATGTTATAGAGACAAAGAAGATGATTCTACACAATCCTCCCACGATTACGTCGAATATACTTTCCAATTTTTGTATAGTTATACTACAAACACTCAGTAATCAAACCTTTAAAAATATCAGCCAACGAACTAGTGGCTTCTAGCGGTGAAATCATAATAGAAATCCCACATGAAGGCTGATGAATCAAAAAGATCAATACCTCTTTTACAATATCGGTTTTAAACAAAAGCCTATATTTTTTGAACATCGATGTTTTTTATGTATATTTTTATGTTTTCAATGTTTTGTCCGTGGTTGAAAAATTCTCATTATAATTTTATAAAAGTTAAAATATGAAGTAATACACCGTGTTGAAATTCTAATCACACGAGAACACTATTCCTCGCTCGCGACGCTCCTGGTACACTGGAGTTTCCTCCGCATTCCCTTGCATTTTGCACATACAGAGGAAGTTTTAAACTTCGTTTATCATTAAACTTAACTTATAAATTAATATACATGGTGATGGTCGAATTAAATTTAATTTTATTTCGCACGGATTTAATGTTAGAGGTTAGTAAACCAACATTAAAACTTTCAAGTTTAAAATCAAAAGATTTTGGTCGGTATATCAATTAACATCAATGTTTCGTTGACGACTGGTTAGTTGGTTGGTTGAATGATTGGTTGATTATTAATGATTCCCAACGCGTCAACTTCCGAGATTGTTGGTTCCGTAAGTGTAGTGTATGTTTTTTCCCTTTGGGAGGTAGCGGTGGTCTTCCCCCACTGGACGGCGAGATCCGGCGCCGACCTAACGTCGGTTAACGGGGATTCCCCTTATCAGGTATCTCCCACCAGCGGGGCACCGCTCCAGCCGGGACAAGCTCCAAGTTCCAGGTCGATCTTCCGGCTTACATGAGAGTTTCGTACACGTAAATCTTAAGTGTATGCAAGGGGGTGAGGATAGGGCATGGAATGGGAAGGAAAGGTCGCGCGCGGCCCGTGGCCCCATTGGTAGGGTACTGCTCCGGCATTCGCCTGGTGTTGACCGGAGAAACAATGGAAAACTACCGATCATATTAGCCGGCCGCTAGAATTCTCTTCCGCACAGCTGTTTCGTTGTCGGTGACGCATCACTAAATCGAAGTATGTGACGCTCGCGCAAACGTTAAAAACTCCCTCCCTCGCTGCTTCACATTCTTTGTGATATCGAAAGCATTACTTCTCAGGCTTCTCTCCTCCGCTTCACTGTAACCATCGGCACGAACGCCACTGTGCTTCGAACAGTGAAATGCGTTCTCCTTTGCGGGAGCGGCTATTGTTTCAACAGCACAGAGAAGCAAACAAGAAGAAAATGGGATCTGCGAGAAGCCACTGCGACGCCCCTTTATGACCACTTACGTCCTGCGAACACAATTTCAAAATATTTCCTTTTTTGCTTCCGAGGTAACTACGTTATGAATAAACATCTCGCAAAATCAAGAAACCATTTTTTGTTAGAGTAAATGCGTTTTTGTATGTGAACGAACTATACGCGAAAGGTCGAGTTATAATAGATAACCGTACGAAATCGACAAATTAATTTCATACAAAGAAAGTGCAATCATCATTAATAAAATTATTCATTACAGACTTCTAACATTTTATTACGTAATTCAATAAATTGCCTTTATCCCTGCAACATTTTAATATCATTTATGAAAGACGGAATCATTTATAATTAGAATTTCCAAGGCGCCTCTGTTTAATTTTGGTTCCTGCCATCACATGATATTAAAATATCAAAGTTCAGAGATAATTAACGATAACGAATTGATAATTAAGGTTACTCTAGATGCCTTTAATAATATTACCAGTTTGAATTTTAATACGAGTCTGTTCTAGCTGTCGGATTTTTCATAAAATCAAACCGCTGCGTTTATACAAGCGGTAGCAATATTATACATTATGCATGTTTTATGATATGGCTATTTATGGCTATGATATGGTTCTATTGGATGTTATAAGGTACTTAACAAAATTGAGATTATTCTTAAAACCAAGAAATGTCGTGATATGGATAGTAAGATAGTCTTATCATAGGTAAGTACACAATTCTTTTATATCCCTAAATATAAACAATTCCATATTTTTCTGCTTTATTAACACGGAAAATCGCGAAATTTTTGTGCAACGATTTCAACCATGTCGCAACACAGTAAATAAAATGAACATAAAATCAATTTTTTATTTATTACCTATATTATTGCAGTCATCCTTCATTCTACGTATAGTATGCTTTATTTAATTATACGATGTATGTAAATAATAACGTTCAATAAAAAGTGGGAAGTCCAGAAATTTAGTAAGTCACCCTTTTGTTTTTGGCTATGCAGGTTTACAGATTTATGCATTCCATCCAGAGAATAAGCGAAGGACATTTTGAGAAATTTCTTGGATTTTTCAAAACAATCGACCCTGGAAATCGCAGTCATTGGGTTAGGAATACTTAGGCATGAAATTAGATACTAAACTGCGGTGAACGGGACATGTGAAAAAGAAAAAATATGAATTAAATATGGACAGTTGTACTGGCTCTTGGGACGTTCTTCTCAACTGTCCATAAAAAACCAAATTTTAGTCTACAACCAAATCCTGAAACCGATTTGTCTCTATGATGTTTAGGTCTGGGGTTGCACCAAAGAAAGCAATATAAAATATACATACCTTTCAGAACAAAGTACTTCGAAACATAGCAAATGCTCCGTGGTACGTTAGAAATAGGGATCTACATCGAGATCTTGAAATTCCCTATGTGTCAAGTGCAATTAGAAGATTCGCTTCCAAACATTAAATACGACTGCACGAACATGTCCACTTAGAAGCCATCTAACTTTTGGATAACCATAATCAGCAGATAAATTTACAGAGGACCACGCCCTTTGAATAAGTTTACAGTATCAAAATAAATTTGTTTAGAATATTAAACTAAATAGATACTACACTATTGTGAACATGTAAATAACAGTTTAATTTAGATTTTAAAATATTGGAATAGAAATATGAAGAATATATATGTAAATTGATGGTTGGTCATTTGTGACCAGATTCTATCTTTGATGCCCTGGCGTAATAAAAAAATTGTGTCAGAAATGCGCCGGGACGCACAACAGTGAGTGACAGCCAATAGCAGATATCCCGTGTTACACTTCTATTCGTCAATTCAATGTCTAATTTAACGTGGAGAGAATCAGGTCATTAGGCCTGCTCTGCCGTCTGACCATTAGACCTTCTCTGCCGATTTCGCTAGCATCTAGCGGAGAAAGAAGGTATCACTCGGTCGACGAACTGGCGATTTAAGTTTGAGTCAGCCCGAGCTTGAGGATCTTTTACATACAGTCAACCTCAAACGTGGAACAGGCGGCTTTACTTCTCCTTCGAAAGAATGTGTACGAAGGAACTACGCCTTCGATCGGATTTGAAGCCACAAACCTTGATATAACAGCCCAATAAGCTAACCCTTATACCACCGAGCAGCACGATAGACCACAAAAAGCTGACGGATCAGTGAGGAACCACTTACTGGCAGGACGATGGCGACAGGAGCGGTAGACACGTGATTCCGATGGCATTTACGAAGGCTAGATGTTTGTTGGCGCGATAGGGGTAGAATGAAATCTCCGTGGTTAGGCACGATATTTTCCCATTCGGTCCGGAACTTCGCCGTCATGATATGATACCTTACAGGACGAACACAAATACAACCATACCCGAGGCGGGACTCGAACCCACGATCCTTCGATCCTAGATCGGTACGGCACTCCTGCCTTAACGATCTCGGCCACCCGTACCGGCTCTGTGCTCTTTGATGATGCCATTCTTTAAAGAATTGGAAGGAAAGAAGTTTGGAAACTGCAGTCATTTTCAACTGACCAAAGATTTGTTACACTGAAAATACGAAAATTCAGATAATTAAGATGTAATTCATTGCCCACATAATTGCGGAGGCTATGCCGCACGACAAAGCACTGGGCATAGAAACAACGACAATTCAACGTCCAGCGCAGGCAAATGGGAGCCCAATTATGTTGCAGTGTCGCGCAGTTAACGCAAAGCGCATTCATCCTCTTTCTCGAGGCCATCGCATTGCTGAGGAGATATTTGCAGTTTCACAGCGCCGTGTTTGCGGTGTATGGACGTATACACCAAATGTTATGTCACCATTGGACGTCGTCAATCATTTCTAGTGGGAATACGTGTCTTATTTCGGTAGAACAGGATGTCATACGTGACTCATATCGTGATATGCAGAGGTCAGAATGGCATTTTTGAATCATCAGTAGAAAGGAAATGGCCAGTACTGTATGTTCATAGATATCCGGCGAAATCTACGAAATCATCTGCAAACTATGATAACGTCACAATAGTGACGTTCAAGCTCAAGATTGGATGACAGAGTGAAGTGCAATGGACGTAATGTTTTAATTGAAATATAGATTATAACTCGCACATCCACTCAAAATGACCGCTGGTGTTTAGAACCATTTTAGAACCATAGCGGCTAAATTTGCAACAGTCAGGATTGTTCGCTTTTTTCGAGCAAATTTGCACGAACACACGGGAACAGACACAACAGACTAGCACATGGCCAGTACATTTCATTCAGTCCCTGACTTCGCTTACGTCTGGACACATCCAGGTTGTAGCCTCAGCTCAACTTTCTTCCAGCACAGGTCGTAAGGTTTTGCGGTATATTTGAAAGGTCATATCTTCTAAACTATTAAAACATAGAAGCAAAGTCCTTTTTTTATTACAAAGAATCAATCGTTGACTTTTATACGAAGTTCCAAATTTTATGTCTGCATTATTGTTTAAAATATTTTTAATATAAATTACAAAAAAATGACTTCCAAACACGTTTTACATGTTTATTTTAATTAAATTCTTATATATTCTTTTAATATTAGAACATTACACACAGCATTGCAACAACTAAATGCAATATATTGTAACAATTAAAAAGCAACTTTTAATTCACAATAATTGGCGTTGGTGTGCTCCTTATGCGCCAGTGCATAGTGCATGAATTTGGTAAATACTACTCAAATGGCAGCAAACGAGATCTAGCGGCGTTTTTCGGTACTTCTTTGATGTCGCAACGTCTATGAATAATCGACGAATGGAAAAATCTCATATCTGCTTATAGACTGCATACTTATTACTGCATACATGCAGAATGAATCGCGCGCCCGTATACTCTTCGTGATTCGTAATTTAAGACGACCTGTCGTCGCCCGTACATTCTACGGGCAGCGACCGGATTGTGTTAATGTTTTCCATTTAAAATATGAATTCTCTCATAAAAAGGTATTGCACGGTTTCATTTGTTACACCAGCGCACTCTCTTACACTTTCACTTCTTACACCAGCACCACAAAACTCACACAAAAAGTAATAATATATATGTATGTTAGCAGTATTATCTTCCTTAGGTAAAAATAAGGCGTGTGACTGCCTGGAGCCCAGACAGTCGCAGGTTCTCTAAAAAAACTGACATAAGCCAAAAAGTAAGATTTTCAAATAAGTGCAATATCATCCCCAGTTTTATATGCTTTATAATTACAAAATCCGCCATAACAAAATGTCGCCAGATGGAGCTGATAACAGTTTCTTTAAATACAGCATCAGGAAGAAGACTTCAAGAAAATCTTCACATCCCTTTGACTCAAAACTGATTTTTCTGTATTATGACGTTTTAGAGGACGTGCGATACACGTAGCACGCTGACTTGTAGTAGTCTCCCACTGGCGGTGTTGACTGCCCAGCGACACGCAGCCTCTGGATGGGAAAGGTGGGCTCGCTCCCATGAGCACCGTGATGCGGCGCCGCTTACCGCCGTCGTAAATCTAAATCCCAGTCGTTTATGCTAATTAGACGCAAACGCAATGGGCGCGGAGTCAGGCCAGAGGCGGCGTTCAACGTTCGGGTCCGCAGACCTACCCGGACTAAATTCAAATGGTCTATTTGTCAGAAACTAGCAGAACCCGGCAGACGTTCTGCCCTTCTTCCTTTTTCTCAGTCTCCCCCCTCTCCCCCAGCAAAAATGTGATAGAATGTTCAAAAAATTTCATCCTGTAGATTACAATGTGATAAATGTTTCTTTTAGACCTTTCGTCGAAAAAATAATATTTAATACTCTAGAATGCATCGTTTAGGAGTTATTTAACGATATAAATTTAAAGAAATTCTCCCGAGTGTGTTGCGGGTTGTATTTGGTATGAATATTCGTTTTGTTCTACGGCGCCATCTTGTGAATTATACTGATATTATAATAATTATTCTGCTCTTCGGGGCTGATATGAATCCCAAAAATCAGGGATAATTGTAATTGCTCCAGCCGGTTTTGAATTATAAATACTGTAACTATACCTATTTTGTAAATATATAATGTAAAGAAAATATATTTTCTTCGATTTGTATATGCAGCGCTTCCCACGCTTAGCGCACATTTTGACTAAGGACCGCTAGATGGAATGAGAAGTACGATCATTAGAAGAAATTTAGATAGGCACGAGCACAGATAGAAAGGTTATAAGAAAGATATATTGTAATTAAAATAAGTGGTGTAAATAGAGAAGCAGTAGTAGTGAGATTGAATTGTCGTTTCTCTGTTTACAGGTAAGAACAAAGTATTGTAAATAGTTTTTGTACAGTAATGTAAATAATAGTTGATAAAAGTGAATAAAATGCCACTCTGTTTATAAGGAAACATATTTCGACTTAATAAGCTACGATATATATTTCGATTTAATAAGCTATTTTGCTCAAAACAACACGAAAACATAATTTAAAAATGTGGCCATTAATAGCAATGTATTTAAGGATATACATTACGATAGTGCAATTTTTTTTAGAATTCTGTAAACAAAGGAACGAAAACTCCTGAAAGTCTCGCGTTCAAACTCTACCCGCCATCCAAGTTCCATTTCATGTACCCTACACATAAATTCTCTCGTACTCTGCGTGATAAGGTCTTGATTAGCGAATGATTTATGTACCTTTTGCGCAACAACACACTACAAACCCAATATATGCTAAATAAACCTTGAAAATTTGACTTTAAACGGGCTTTATTTATTAAATTGTGTTTTCGCTCAACATTTTTCTAAATAACGTCTACTTTATCGAAGATTTCTTCAGATAAATCAAAAAAATTGAATTGTATCCTGCTAGTACTACAAAGCCGTGCAAGGACGCGCAGAAGGAGGGGCGCATGAGTACAAATGAGAATGAGGACGCACTCGCACTGCTGGGGCTGTCCCGTGAGAGGCTCAGACTTCTAATTGCTCCAATCCGCGCGGCGATGGTGGTGGCGCCGCCGTGAGGTGGTGGACGTGAGGCTCAGACCTGGCAATTCGCGCCGTCTGCCCGGACTGCTTCTGCCTGGATTGCTTCTTTGCGAGGAAGGTGACTCCCAACCGGAGTTCCGCTACTAGAAGAACTGCGAGCGCTTTCCGAGATGCGGTGAGATGCAAATGGCAATTAAATTTTTTTATAATTTATTTAAAAACCGGTATCAAATTTTACGATACATGTAAGAACATTTGGAACTGCACCACTCGAGTCTGATGGAGGAAAGTACCACTTTTATCTTTCATTGAATAACAAACTCCAAATTGAATTAAGTTTTTTCAACAACGTATTACATAAAACTCACTAATACATTGTTTGATATTTTACAATGAACGCTAAATATTGCATGTAATCTAGTCACATTAAATTTCTACTTCGGAACAATTTTTTTCGCTACTTTAGTTCTCAGGATACACTCAATCGCCCGAAGTACGCATGTGTGGGCTTAACGCTTTTTCGCGGTTAACAATCACTAAAATGTCCCTAATTTCAGGGTCTTTGTTCACGTTAAGTGTGCAAAACACTCTTTTAAACTCCCTCTGCGCGTTTTGCAGTTATTCTATTTAGCTTTGGGATTGTAAGTATCTTATATATCCAGTAACTACATCTCTGTATCAAGACTCTTCTGTTCCTGCACCGAGCAGGTTATGCACTGTCCCTATATCTCAATTTACTGCGGTATTCCTCTACTTCAAAAATGAAACAAACCAACAATTATCAAATAATTCAACACCTCGAGTTTGAGAGATCACACTGTTTAGTACATCATTATTCCGGTAGGTAGGATGAGGACGCATGGTTCGAAGTCATTCGTTAACTTACTATTCCGGAACTCGGAATCGGAGCAAAATGTTGCAACAACCTATTAGAGAAGTCGCTCATTAAAAATCCCCTACAGACTGTGATATCATTATCCCGGTCTAAAAAAAAATCGATAATACTGAAAGAATAAAATAATATTGAAAGGGAAGCTAGATTGGTAAGTGTTAATTTTCTATTACTATTCCACCGAAGCAATTCATCATTAATACTGTGTTTCATGCAACTGCCATGTTATTTAGTTTCAATCTGTTTTTGTGCCTCAAATATCATATTGCTTTCGGCGACATATTGTTCGCGTCAGAGCAATTTTAGGACACGCCGGCCAACGCCATGTATGTTGGGTTAAAATTTATTTACACTGAAGTTAACCAGTAATGTTATTGATGAATTCCCATTCGGCCCTAAATGTAAGCAGAAATGTGCGCCCGCTATAAACAGACTGTCACGCTCATAAAAGCTTTCGCGCCAATGAAATTTATTTAGTTGCATCATTTCAATGTATTTGATTTTATGGGCGCACCCAGACGCGTATAACACGAGAGAAAGTCACTCACTGGATCGGCAAGTTATGTAAACTGACACACAAAAACTTTTCACACTGGAAATAAGTGAAGCATTCAGTCAACTATCGGTCAATTCAAAAGACGTATTATATTTCGTATCATAGGTTATTTAATAATAATTTTGTGTTATTTTATGATTTTTTTCATATTTTGGTAAGAACAAATATTAACAGAACCGTCAAACACATGTACGTATTAGCTTTGTTCTTTGTATTATTTCTACTTTACAATCTCCTACGAGTAGCTGGAGGAAAGCACTATCTTCATTTTTAAACTTAACAGCACAGACCTTACTCTCTTAAAGTTAGTAGATAATTATTAGATCAATAATGTTCATTTTTATTAGAAATTAATTTTTATTTAATCGTTGCGAAGGATTTAATGTTGTAGACATTTTTTAGACAGATGCATCAATCAGTAAATTCGTTACACTAAAGAATAATATGCGATGTGTTTTGCTCTCAAAATTACCAGACTATTCGAGAACAAACACTTTTTCTAAACCAATTATGACATACACTAATTAGCATACTTTGTGAAGTAGTCCTTAAAATGCTACTATCTTAATATGGATCGTTTTAAGTATTATATTCGGAAATCTTTCGAAAAAAATAAATTGTATCTCCTTAGTTACGAATTTTAACTTTTATTTGTACCAATTAAATCACTGCTCTATTCGTGACTGCATGTTACTGCTCTATTCGTGACTGCATGTTACTGCTCTATTCGTGAAGTCATTTTTGATTTAATTGTAGTTCTATGATAATTGTATTTGCTGTTCTTGAGCAGTGGGTAGGCTACTTATTTTTGTTTTGTCGTTCAGCACAATGTTTGCTTCTGCAGGCCACTAGTTCAAATACTTCACATCAAATAATATAATCGTATTGTAATTATATCGAATTGTTATTTTTTTGTTGCAGGTACGTGATAATTGTTGATGTATCAACTGGCCATGAGATCTTTGTTCACACGCAATGAACGAATATGCTGCACGTAAGTTAACTCAAAATCTGTATACTGCGACCGTTTCATCTTCATGTTAACTTCGAGTATCCTGACATTACAAGGCTTGCCCACTTGTTCTCCTATTGTACCACATATTTCTCTCCTTTTTAGTTCTCGTAATTACTTGGCACGTGGTGATCGCCTATGCCTCACTCTACTGACACCAACACTATGTTAGTGTTTTAATAATGCAATTATTTCTCATTATAGTTTATACATAAATTCTTTTTACGTATCTCCTTTGAGATTTCATATAATCAAATTGTACGTTCACGGATCTATTCGGTGCGGACATTAATATTTCGTCTTTTTCTAGCCATTCCAAGACTCGCTTAAACAATGACTCTCGTGTGACATGAGACAAGAGAAGTGCTCGATTATCTTAAACGATTGTGATATCGATTTTATTTATATGCTTTCTCGTGGGTTTCTTGTGACACAACTGTGCGAGACCATTATCCCGTTTCCTACCCTGAAAGTCAGTTATAAAATAAAATCACTGTCATCAGTGCAACGTTGATTTAAGGAAAATTTAATGAGTTGGCGTCAAAAAGTGTGAACACTACTACCATGAAAAATCGAAAAGTCACAATAGTATACTCAAAATCTACTTATAGAATGTTTGCATTACAGAAAAAACCTATCTTTAATAATATTTCGTTGCGTTTTTCGTTTTTGAGATACTACACAATACCATATACAGGCTCAAAAGAAACAACTTTGATAACATTGAATGGAACCCGTTGTTTTCATCTCGTAATGAAAGGTTTAACTCGACCTTTGGGTACATTTCTTTCATGTAAATCAACCTTTCATCACATGAATTATCAGAGAATATTTCTGGTCTTTGTTTTTCCTGGTGTTTGTTTTCTAAACGACTCATTTTTTACGTTTGATTCCCAATGAGTAACACAAATATTAACTTTTTCGTTTTTGTTACATCCATGTATGTGATTAAATTGAAGAGTAATGAATTGGAATTTACGTTCAATCAAATTGCAGATGTTCGTAATGGTCATGCCGATAAAAATGCCAGATGGAATTTATGAAGTACTAGTTACGCACTTCATCATCCGAGTTTTAAAAGATTAAATCGCCTGGTGATCTTTTGTAAAGCATTCAAAAACTTTTGATGAATAATAAAAAGTTATTTTGAAATGCGCTTGAAATATGTATACCAAATTTGGCTGAAACTTTTTGATCACTAATAAAATATCTTATTAAAGAGAAAAATGTATTTCACAGCTGACAGTCAAAGAAGAAAGTGTTTTAAGAATAACTTAAAAATATGCATCCTACAATAAATGTAGTAGAAAAAATAACAGAAATTAAATAAAAACAATATTATAAGAATCATCCATAACTCTAAACATGGAGTTACCAAAGTTCCTTTACCTGTATTATTTTTGATTCGGAATCAAAAGATATTTACAAATTACAGAATCTTAAAAATATCCAAATAATTATTGAAGCTCCGTAAATAAAAAGAAAACGTGTGCAACGTCACCGCTGCCAAAATATGGAGTACACAAAACACCTTATAAGGGATGTAAAATTTCTCAGAAAATATGTTAGAGAAAATGCCCAAAGAAGTACCCGTGAAACAAAGTCATTGCTTGCACACTGTGATGAACAGAAATTAAGATAATTTCTAATAACAGATACAAATTTCAGTACATAATTTACATTAGAGTTGTTCTTATCCACAGTCACTGAACAACTTACAAAAACAAGATAACCTTTATCTTGAACGATTGTTTGAAAGATATGAAGATAAATAAATAAAGATATTGTCAGGTATCAATATTAGGTATAATTCACCAACAATCCAATTAATGAAAGATATGAAATTCTTCCCAACAACCAAGCAGAGCCAATAAATTCAGATTTTAATGTCATAGAAAATGTATTAACTAAATTAGGGAAAAATCATATAGAAGAAGCAAGGATGGTTTGTTGCAACTTCCAGAAACGAGAAGTATATATTCAGTTATCAAAAAAAATATTATACTCATTTCTGAAACTCATTTCATCAATAAAAATATTGCTTCAAGGTTACATACATACAAACATCATTCAATATTCAGGATGTAATCCAACGTTATTTAATTTGTCAATATAAGTTACTCAGTACTTTCAGGCAATATACATTCAAGTCAATGATGAATTTGGAACATTGAACATTACTCTGTACACTGCACCCCGAAACATGAAATTCAAAATTTATAATTTGCTAGGTTCTCACTAACACTTGGGCCAAGATTTATTTTTGGTGGTAATCACAATTCTAAGCATTCTTTGTGAGGCTCCAGACTAACATCTCCAATATCTCCACACGAACATGTAATACGAAAGATTATCTACTCACCCCATTTTCCCCAAAACACTCTCCCCCCTCCTCTAAACCACAAATGCAAACTTCTCTTAGTGAAGATATCCAAATATGAAATTAAAAAATATATAGTGAAGGGTTATTCCGAGACCCGCATTTGCCTGAGGTTCACCATGTAAAATCATTGTATGTAACATTATACCCGTCAAAACCCCCGAAAGACAAAAGTCGAACGAGAAGAAAATTAATAAAAAAAAAGATTACCTACATATTCAACTATCCAAACTAGTAGCAAAAGGAATAAATCTAAGTTATATTCGCACATACTTGTGACCACAAGATCTGTCGTTCATTGTGGGAATGCTAATGAGATGTTGTGGACATAATTCAAGGATAAAATAATGGAAAATTTGTCATTTTGATTTATAGAGCTGGCTTTCGATTGGTTTGCCTATGTCATCAGTCTAGCTATATGTGGCAAAGGGCGAGAAACAGTGCATACAGGATCGACTATCACTATCATTGTAAGATTTACAAAGTGTATTCTGCCACCAAGTTCTCACACTTCATTGCAGAATTATTAATAAATCTAATCTAATCTAAACGTTCTGGTCCACTTGTCTACATCGGATAGTTGTTGCAATGACCTGCTCCATCATTCCTCCGCATTTTCTGAATAAATTCAATAGTTTACAATATTTTTTTATGTTTGTCAGCATTATAAACGAACTTTTTAGTTGCAGGAATCGTTCATAAAATGGATTTAAGGCACAGATGACGTATTTGCCATTTATGGCACGCATATTCGCATCATCACATATTCAGCCAAACGCAACGAGCATATCAGTGGAGGTGGCAGTGAACCGTACAGCCGAATAAATTTTTTTCACGTCACGTCATAACAAACTTGTTTCCACAAGTTAACTTTAAATTTTGAACTATACAAGCCAATCACTAACGAATTATCCATACAAAATCACTTTTTAACACGTATAAATAAGTTTTTAGAAAATATAATTACTGGTGTCGTTTTGTTGAGGAAGAAACTTATACTTTTCGACGATTGTTGAAGGTTCAAATCGAACACGGCTAGATAACGCTTATGTAACGTTTCTTATTATTTATAAAAATCTATTCACGAAGATCATTTTTTGGCATCTTTCTCTTTTTCGGAAAGCATACATAAGTAAGAAGGTAGCATTCTGGCGTTCGGTTTGTCTTTGTTAGACTAGTTCATGGTTGGTAAAACTTGGGGCGACACCATTTGTCCCTCCATAATGTTAACGACGATTCTAAACTTAGCTCTATATTCACTGGTTCCGCTCTTTAAATCTACAAATGCCGTATTTTGCATGCACCCCGTATTCTATCCGCCATTATGAAATCTTCCTGGTGATCGTTAAGCATAAATGTTAAATAAAAGTAATCTTCGGATCATGTTGAATGTCTCAGCAGAGAAGAACCGGCTAGCACTAACTGCTTCGCAGGTCATTTGCAATTAATAAGGCATACACGATTACTTCACTTAGTCACTTAAAAATATATCAAAGTCCCACAGTCACTTAGAAATATATCGAATTTATTTAAATCTTCGTAAGTTGAAAAGTTAGGCGCAATATATTCTCTTAAGTACTTTTATAAACATCTGAGCAAGGCAGTGCGTTTTCGAAGCGGACGTCAGTTCTGCTTCCTCGCCGGAAGTTCGATGTCAGATCTCGAGTTGAGACACCACCACGCCACTTCGGTCGCTAAGTCAAACTGACGTGACGCACAGTGGCTCAAAAGAAACGAACAGCGGCAACAATTGCCCAAGTCTTAACTCTAATGAAGTCCCGCGCAGTGCAGTTGGAGCGGTGCAGTATATGTATCATCAGACAGAATAACTTTGATGATTCCGGGCGCGTCAACTGCTAAGGTCACTAGACCCGTAAGTATAGTACTTGTTTTGTACCGGGGAACAGGGTAATCTCCCCACGCTCGATGCTGAGCTTCGGCGCCGACCTAAGTTGCTTGCGGGGATTTTCCCCAACAAGGTATCTCCCACCAGAGGTGTGCCTCCCCAGCCGCAAAAAGCTCTAAACTCACGATGCCTCCCGAAATATGTGGTAGTGTAGGGCATGTGAGTGTGTGTGTGTGTGTGTGTGTGTGTAAGTAATGAGTGAGGTTAGAACAATGAAGAGGAAGGAATGTTCTCGCGCGTTTCATGGCGTTTGTTAAGATAATGCACCGCCATTCACCTGGTGTTGGTTGGAGAAACCACGAAAAATTCCCGATTACAGCAACCGGGTGCTAGAATTCTAAATTTCTTCCAGCATTGGAAGAAACCCTAACCCTTCCAGCATTGGATGGAACCCTAATCAGAGGTCCCGGTCAGAGACACTGCAGTGACATCATTTGATGCCCCGAGCCACTTGTATTAACGTTATTTGTAAAAAGTCTGTGCACTGCAATTTGTAAGACCTGCTGGCGGGAGCAGGGTCTGACAGCCTATAATCAGACGCGATCGCTGTTCGACCCCAAGCACAGCCGTCGTAATTTGTACACAGATTCCAAACATTTACAAATTTGCTGTTTCTTAGTTTTTACTGCAAATATGTAGATTTTTCTTCAGCAATACTTAAAACTACCATCATAGCCTCCACTCACTGTAGCTCCTTTTTTTTTACCATTTTTATAACTATCTTTGTTGTATTACGTTTAATTTTGTATTGAATAATTTTGTTGTATCATTATGTTTTGAATTCATTAATTTGTAGAGTTATTAATTTTAAACTTTTGTTTTACGACCTCGTTTCAAACACTTCGTCTGCAAACTCAAGCAGTGGGACGCCCCCACCTCAGCGCCAGTGCTACTTAGCCGATGCCACTCGCGAAGGGGGGGGGGAAGGGTTCAATGCGACTTGACGCCCAACTTCTCGCGAGACACCTCCGACACGCGCTTAGAGGGCGAGGAGAAGGAGGAGGGGGAGGTCGAGGGGGTGAGGAGTTGGACTGCAAGAGGAAGAGGCGGAACTGACGAGCCGGAAACACGAGGAGGCAGACGTGGACGTCGAGGTGAAGGGATAATGGAGGGCACCAGGAAATCGAAGGCAATTCTCAAGACATTCAGTGGCGTCGATTGAGTCAATTTGGTCAATGGAAAATGTATTTTCCTTATAAGTTAATCAAAAATACTCTGACCTTCGTGAATATTTATTTGAAAAAGGACAATAGCTTAACCAGTGCCCAACTTCGAGCGGCAAGGCCCTAATCAGTGCGTCATATCCAACAGACCCTTTCTTTACATAATTTTTAAAATTGTCTAGGGATTAAAACAAATAAAAATATGTAGACATGTACAACTGTGGGAAACCATTATACATTTTACATTTATCTTGGGAAATTCTTCTCCTAAATTATGACTCATGTATCCACTCATACTGCAATGATTATTTCATTGTGTTCCATCTTACCCCTCGCAGCCAGAAAAAGTGGTATTAAAATGTTAAATTTATATGATTTTATTAACAAATTCATTCATTATTCAGAATTAACTGCCAGCGCAGTACTAACAATTTTTAAATATATAATTTGACTTTTATACTCACGGTTATCTTGATAAAGAAATATCACTAAAAAATATACACATTGAAATTACACAAAATTAATTCCTTGGCTTTGAACCAAATCACTTATATCCTCACAGAACATGTACTAAGAGAAATAACAATAGATACTCTGATAATTGATACACTTGCCAACTATGCAATTAATACCATTGCCATATATGCATATGCCACAGATAAAAAGTTGTTTAATCCATTTTCACTATTTTTCTAATCTTGTATTACAAGAGATCAATTACTTCTCTGAGATCATCCTTCTCCACGATCTGCTTCCGTCAGTTTTGATTTTCTACACCCTCTGTCATTACTTTTACATAAACCATCATGAATTAATTTTGAATAAGAGTTTCAATTTTTATGACACTTTTCTTTCTATGTGCATAAAAAATTATGCATCTTCAACTACGTTGTAATATAAATAGCTTCCTTTCTGGGGTGATGTTAGCATAAGAACGAGTATAAATTGATAATTTTCAGTTCAGATTCTCGAACTAAAAATGTACCGGGTAATGATAAGGAGAAATTATAAAATAAAAAGGTTGTTCACCTTAAATCTCAAACCGCAAACACTCGGGGGAGGGAAAGAAGCTTAAGGGTGAATCGTGATGCTTTTCATAGTGAAGGTTATTAGTGGAGTAATGAGATCATTACACAATATTTTAACAATCTACCACTATTACTCTGCATTGTTTTCTTTCAATTCGCGGACGCATTGGAATTCAGTAAAATTGATCATTGCTTGTTAGTGGCTCTTGAGTGTGATGCACACGTCAGGTACTATACAATACTAATGAAAATGTTTTTTCTTCTTTCAACGATCTGAAATGCGAATATAAAGAAAGTGTTTGAATCTGCGCGATCGCTGAGACGCGATCTCTAAAATTTCTGTAATTTCTTTGCCTAGAACGCAAGAGCGTTTCGTGACAGTTATAGATAAGCTGTTTGTTACCTTAGAACAATGGATTTCAAACATTTCGCTGCAGTGAATCCCTTCAGGTAAGCTATTCTGCACATGCCTCACCTCATTAAAATTAATGAATTCAATTAATGTTTGACAAAGTCATAAAAACTATAAAAAACGAACATGTTGTTAGAGAAAAGTCAGTGAGATAGATGGACTTGTTTGGTGTCACACGAATTTTGGCACTAATTTTAAAATGTCGGTACGCGCCTCATTCTGGAGATATGTTGTTAATCTAAATTTTTCTTGATTACCACCACTTCCGAAAACCCATTTTCACATACATTAGAAGTGGAAAAAGAAAGAAAAATACGCAAGGCCAAACACGCCTCCTTAATTACCTCTGGGTACTGATTCTTTACAAGAGATCCTAAATTCGGACAGTGTTACAGGAATGAATCACGCCACAACAAAGCGTTGACAATGACAAATAGTTGACAAAGTTGGTTTCATGGAAGCAATGCGATCACATATTATACAAATGTTTTCTCCATTCGTTAAAATTAATGAAGACTCATACATAGTCCAACAGTAATTTATTCATGAAGAAATAAGTAGAGCAATCTTAATCATTAGAATATTGTATGTATGTACTTAGCGTGACAGCGCGTGAACGGGCCTACAGGCCTACCAGCGACGTCCTTGCCTCGCGGCCATGTATTAAGCGGGTACGTGTGGTTAGCACGTAGACATCACCACGCCGTACCTGAGATATGAATTTTCGCATCGTCAAACAGCAACTTATTCTGAGACATTGCAAGGAAAAGTAGGCACACTATTATTTTGCCTCTCTGGAAATGGAACCCGGGGCCGTGTAGTGGAAAATGAGCACGCTGACCAACTCTAACCAGAGGGCCATTATAATAGTTAATTAATTTATTACAAAGTTCTCGTCCGTCCTCACTGAAACTTAGGGAGGCGTGCCACAGAGTTTCAATAACACTGCCTTATAAAAATTCATAAAATGCAGTAAATTAACAAGTACATTCACTTTTGATTAGCAGCAACTATTCATTTCAATACTATTTAATTTCAATATTTCAATATCGAAGGATCAAAATGTTAGAAAAATAACTTAGTTGTTTTACTTATTATAATATTCGAGATATTTAGGTTTCTCTCAAAGATGCACTTGCACCAAATGTATTAGTTGTACTAGTAATTAATTACCAAACGTGACAATATCTTTCAGACCCAAATGGGAACTAGCTGCTCACAGGCTAACGGCAACACCGCACTAGGACGACACGACAAACGGAAGTGGGAGTATGAGTAGAAGGTAAGGAGAACCAGTTTGGGTATGAGACGAATTGCATCGCTGGAGATGAAATGGAACCAACACACAGTCTCACTTCTTCCGATAATGCCTTATTCAACCTTCATTTCTTTATTTCTTACTGCCGTAACTCTGTAATTATTACATTTATTTGTTTGTTATTTCTAAATACAGCGAACCCCTTTGGAATCGTATCAGGTAACCCAGTTGCGAAGCGCCGGTCCAAAGCAACGCAGCGCAGCGCAGCGGCGGCGGCGCA
>BOPP01000006.1:15639918-15650440 GCA_017312745.1 Gryllus bimaculatus | reverse complement strand
ATCCCACCCCATCACATTACATTACATCACATCCCAGCAATGTCTTCTGGCTTCGCCTCGCTCCAGAGCTTCGAGCCCTCCTCCGTGAGTTCCCGCTCGGTTACGTTTCACTCATTCCGATTTTGTTCAGTGGGCCCCTCATCCTCGACTTCCAATACGTATTTTGCACTTTTCCCGACTTAGTTTTTACTCTCTCCCTCAGATTAGTGAGAAAGTTCTGTAATGTTGTGCAAAAAAAAAAAAGACCAAATTTCGGCAGAAAAAAACTCTTATTAAAGAGGGCTGGTGACGATAAAGTTCCTAAATTTAGAAAAAATTCTGTATCACGTGATGTAGCTCGATTCCATATTTTGAGAGTTCTTCTCACTGAAAAGTTGAATGAAGGCAAAATGTCCGTTCACCTGACTGCCTGTATTTCCGATTGTGAGCAACGCTTGCGGCTAAACCGTTCTCCAAAATTTCAAAAATGGTTCCATCGTTTTTGATTAAATATTGTTGTTGGAAAGTGTAAAGGCTGGGAATGCTGATTTTTCAATATATTTAAAATTGTATAGGGATCTTTCAAGAAATAAAATATTAAAGATAGAGATTTTTTCTAATAATGAAATTTGTTCCTTAAAAGTAGCTTTTAAAATGAGATCTAAAACTTTGCATGAAAGTAGAGACGAGAAAGTACGTGCTGGTTTAGCACCACTAGTTTATCTCATTCGTTCCAACTTACCTTGTCCCCACTTCGTCATTCACCCATGTTCTCTTCCTCCCGCACCGTAAACACCCACTTTCTATTTCCCGACCTAATCGATTCTTCCACTGAGAAACATTCTGTCTGGGGCAGTATTCAAAGCTTTTTTCCGTTTTCATAACTTGCCACGCCCTAGTTTACACTTTTTCTACACCAATATTAATGAGCGTCTGCACTCTGGATGTAAACCTTTCAATACCATCACCTTTGCTAAAGCTCCTCCTCAGCCGCCTATTGGTGTGTGTGTGTGTGTGTGTGTGTGTGTGTGTGTGTGTGTGTGTGTGTGTACGGCACCTGGCTATTTCTCAATATTTGAGAACCCGCTTCCTCTGACCAAGCAAAAGAAAAGCTGTCAAAATCGTACTGTTGAAATATCTTCACTTTTACGTCACGCATTTTGTTTGAATATTTTTAGGTTACTTTTCTGTATAGACTTAAGACAATATTTGTTTTGCTGTTTTCATAACCAACCTTCATTTAAAAAATAAAATTTCGTTCCTCGGATATTTCAAGAAATATATTTGAAATCTGTCTCTTGCTTTCAAGAGACAAATAAAATATACTATTGAATTTTTTGATATTAGCTAGTTACTTTAATGATAATTATGAGTCTCTATGGATGACGCCTTCAATATTGCACTTTTTGTATTCAACATCTCATAGTGAAAATTTAACAAAATCATTTTCTAGAAATTAACCGCAAAAATATAAATACCTTCCGTCAGTGTTTCGAAAATAAAATATGTATTTTTCTTATGTTTAAGGCGTTGCAAATGAATCCTCCTACTCAATTTTATTACTGTAACTCATAGTTCAATAAAAAATATGTCAACTCGTACGAGGCTTTTAAATGAAGTTTCATTACCGCAGAAAAGAACACAATAAAAGTATGTACGAATAGATATTACAAATCTATCCATACAAAACCCTTGGCGGGCCCTTGGCGTAGCGGGGTTGAGGGCGATGTTAAATGGAAGTAATTTTAGTTACGTTATTGATCGACATAATTCTTGTCCCCGTCTAGTAGATGACAGTGATAAATACACGTAAATACCCCTGATATGCTGGGTTTCTTCGGCTAGTCTATTATATAAAAGTGAAATTGTTTGCAATGGAGAATGTTTTCTAACATTTGTACCAGTGGTGTACTTGCTTCCCTCGTTTTGGACGAATATTTTTCAGGGATCAAGAATTAAAAATAACAAAGATGCTTAAAAATAGTATCCCTAAAACGGCCTTCTTTTAAAAAAGTGCACAATTACTTAGTACTTACTTAGTACTTAATACTTAGTACTCAGAGCCTAAATAAGGTCACATATCCATTGTTAACATAGCAATATCCAACAAGTGAATTGATAGCAAGAACTGTGAGCGACTTCTGTGGTTCTGAGGCATTTAGTAGGCGTAAAACGAGTAAAAGGATATTTAAATAAAGAACATTTCTACAAATTATATTCAAACAACTATTGAATAATTGAAACAACAATTGAAATAATGATCTTGCCAGTTGTTCTTCAAATATTCGATACTCATAAAAATAAGTTAAAAACTGCTCTTAATTCCATGTAGACTTAAATATATGTAGTGAACAATGGATATGAAATTAAAGAAAGAAGTAATGAATCAGAATTATTAATTCGATGCTAAAACTATGACAGATTTTACTTTAGTTGTACAGAAGTGTGATTTATTGTAATAGTATGATAAACAAAATCCCACTAGGTGCACAAACATGAGTAAAGGTATTTTATTTTTCTGTTAGTATAGATTTCTTAATAATTTTAATCAGTAAGTGAGTGAAGTAGCCCGGATATTTAGGGATTGGACAAGGCCGGCGCCGAGCAAGGCGGAGCAAGGTCGAGTAGGGTGGGGTGGGGCACCCCTAGAAAGATAAAAGTGGGCTAACAAAGCAAGAATATATTGAACTCCTGTCTAATAGAATGTGAAAAATGAATACCGAGGTAGCATATGCCACTTCAGTTAGACATTACCAAATTACAATATTCTTCAGTACAAATGGTAAATTGTATTATACGTAAAGTTTTTCAGTTAAACATGCGAGCAAAATGCAGAAATTGGTGAAAGTGTGCAATATCTTTACGCAAATTCTGGGTATCGTCATATACTCCAACTACCTAACACAAGACTGATGAATTAAAGGCCGAGAAATGCAGGGTTTCCTACGTTAGTAGAGAAAAAAACACAAAAACAGCTATCAAATATTTACTTTAAGACCCTATACTCATCCAGTACTGCTTACAATAAATAATGAACTCATTAACCGGCTCCCCATCATTAAACCACTTCTTCTTTACGCCCGACCAGTTTGGATCTCCGCGGCAAAAACAACCATTGACAAGGTTCAAATAGTTCAGAATCATAATTTTAGAACTATTAGAAATGCTTCTTAGTTTGTCACAAACTTGCAAGTCCACAACGAATCCCAAATTGACTCCATAGAAGACAGATAACATATCTTTCCACCCAATTATATCACGCCAAACCTCACATATCACATCAAACCAACTTCAGACTTCGGATCTCCCCCGTCACAGAGGTCGTAGGATCGAGCCCTGACGGTGGCAGGATTTTTGACACTAGCTGGATAGCGAGGTCGAGTTCTGTCGCTACCTGGAGGAGCCTGGGTTCTAGTGACCGGCTGCTCTAGTAGGCAGCTTTCCGTGATGTCTCCGATCAATACCAGGTGAATGCTGGAGCAGTAGTCCAAATGGACCGTAGACTGAGCGCGATCTTTCCTTCCTCTTCCTTGTGTTCTCATCGCTTATTTACCCTCTCTTACACTCACATGCACTACACTACTACATATAGCGGATGACATGTCGGGAACTTACAATCTGTCCCGACTGGGACTGTGCACCCGCTGGTGAGTGATATCTGTTGGGGGGAAAACCCACTACCTATCACTCCTAGGTCAGCGTCGGATCTCATTATCCGCCTGTAGAAGATCACTGCTACCTCCCAACTCCGTATGTATGAAAACACATTCGCCATGTTCGCACGAAGCCCCGCGCGAGCGCCGAAACTCTGCGAGTGCAGCGCCAGCATCGGCGTTTTGATTGTTTGATTATGATTTTGAGCACATAAACTGATGATCCTTCGTCCGCGTAAGTGGTAGGGCACTTGTTTCCTTGGAGTCAGCATATCTTCTTACAGTGCGATAATAGATCGACGCTGACCTAGAGTGATAGTATTTGGTTTGTCCCCAAAGATCACTCACCAGCGTTCTACAGCAGTTCCAGCGGTGGACAGATTCAAGTTGTAGGCGTCCTAACTAGGTGTGTTTTCCCTCGCCCAGTCGGACGACGTCTGATCCCGACTTCTCCCTACATCTGTGCAAGTTTAGTGCGGTGTGTGCTGTAAGTAATGGTGTAAGATAGGAGAAGAAAAGTTGGATCGCACGCCAGTTGCTTCTCAGTTCTGTTAGTACCGCCCGGCATTCGACTGTGTTTATTGGAAGAGAGCAGTAGTTTGAAATGTGTAATGGGAGAGGACGATGCGCGGCCGGCGCGGAGATGTCAGGTGGAACGAGCAAAACGGGCGTCGCGCGGGTGGTGGAGGAGTTTGCGGAGGAGGAGCGCAAAGATGAGCTGGATTGTGGGTATGAGCGAAATGTGAGAGAGCCAGGGAGAGGCTTCGTGCTTCAGCTGAGTCACATCATACCTATACAGGAGTGCTGGGGTTCGAGGCCCGTGAAGATTTCGGACTGGCTTCCAGCTAGTACGAATTCACCTCTTTTATTAGGGAATTCTAATGGCAGCCCGCTGCTCTTAATCGTAGTTTTTTTAGTGGTTCTTCGTCTAACACAGGCGATTGCTGAGAAGTAGCTCTACAGGGCACGACGACGCGCATCTTTCTTCCTTTTTCTCTGTCTAACATCAACCCCACACACACTTCAGCAACACGACTACACACCACATGATGAGTCGATCGGGGCTTAGAATTGTTCCCGGACAGGGTTGTACGAAAACCCTAGCGACGATATCAGGCGCCCGTATCTCGCCACCACGATGGGAAGATCCCGCTGCCTTTCGAGGAAAGAAACTTGCATGCACTTTCAGATATGACTTCAGAAGTTGCACGCCCGTATCACTAATATCGAAACGCCAATTAATAGAGTAACAACCAAACAACCAACCAACCAACCGACGGGAGCCGAAAGCCGAAGGTGGTGCGTGCCAAGTTGTGCTGGTGCTAGTGTGTTGAGACGAAGCGCCAGCGATTGTGCCTGCGGGGAAGCGGAGTGTCAGCGGGGCGAGCGGTTGATAGTTGTTGACTTCGGGCGGTGCCGCAGATAAGCAGCGCAGCTCGGAGCGGGAGGGAGGTTTTTGGGTAACATAAAGGACCCGAGCGTGCGGTGGTGGTACAGTTGGACGGGTGGAGGAGGCACTGAGGAAGCGTAAGGGGGTGGGGTGAAGTGAGCGCAGGCGGGAGGGGCTTGTTTGAGGCCTGTCGCGGAGGAGCGCCGGGAGGAGGGCGTTGTGTCTGGAGCAAAGAAGACGAGCGTTAGTGTGTTGGCGGATGGAGTGAGCATAGGAGCTTAAGCGGGTCAAGGGGCGTATTTAGGATTGAGGGGTGCGGTTGGGGAAGCAGGGACGGTGGAGGGCAAAAGATTAGAGCGGGGCGAAGTGGAAGGGATTGGCGATGTGGACGCAGCGGTAAGGAGCGTAGCGCGGGTGGGAGGTGGAATGTGAGGGGCGAGGGCGGCGAGGGGACGGGCGATGGAGCAAGCGCGGGGCGCTCCTTGGCGCGCAGGTGCTGTCCGTGGCGGCGGCGCGGCGGGCGGCTTGGATGATTTTGGGCGTCGGTGCTCCCGGTCGGTGGGCGCCCCAGCCGCAGATACATCGACGGCGGCCGAGGTGGCGGCTTGCTCTGACAGAGGGCCGCGTTGCGTGGTCAAGATGGCGGTCTGATAATTCGAGGCTGAAATCGATTGTAATAAATCAATGATAGCATATAAGTAATTCGCTTGGATAGCGGCGCTCTAACATTATCAACATTCCTCAGACTATTAATATTCCTACTGCTACAATTAGGATGATGTGATGCATGATATGATGATGATTGGGGGATGATTGACCATAAAGGTGGTATTGCAATTACAAGCAAAACTATGCCAAGATCGCAGTTGAATGGAAATTATGGGACGATGAGTGGAAAATTTTTCTGATGAAGTATTACAGCGTCATATTTACGAAGTCTCGATCGGGATACGGGGCTGGCTACCATAGGAGTGTGTGCTACTCACACGCTAGCTTTCTACTTGCTAAAATTAACATGCTTTTGAATTAAACTATTATTCATATCGGTGATACAGCGTAATTTTTGAGGGCCTCTTATTACGTAAAACATTTTTAATAGATTTGTTAATTGTCGTTGATTTTTACCCCTTCTTATGCAACATATGCCAACTTGAGGAACTTGTTACATTTGTAAAGCGCTCTTCTAACCATTTCTCATCCTGATAAAGGATGAATTATAATAGGAATTGTTTTAATATTGTTACTTAAAGTTGTATATCGTTATTTATGCAAAATTTTTTCTAAATGGTTCCAGATGATCAGCGGTGCAAATATGCTGACTGGTCTGCCGAGAATTTAGAACGTGGTACATATAGTATTTTTTTTTACTAATTTATTGATTAAATTATTATTTACTAGATTAACTAGTCAACACTTGACTCGTTTTCATATTTATTTCCCTACATTCCTCTCTAATTCCCAAACAAGCATTTGCATCTTCCCAGCTGTTTTCTTATCCCCCTTACACTATTCTTTTTGATCCGGTAAGATGATCAGTGTATATCAAAGGCAGATAACTTGTATACGTTCATAAAAATAAAGATACCTTTCGTTTTGGCCTACGGCACTGCTCGTCTCTACATTTCGCAATTTCTCCTTATATCCATGCAACGGCGAACTACACAGATTGAGTGGTCAGCGTCAGTTGTCGTTGTCGATTGTCGCATGATTTTTCAGGAACGGCTTGAGCGACGGACGGGAGGTGATGCCGGGCTTCCTAGTTATTTGAGGTGTATCGTGAATAAAAATCTAACCGTACGCGCATCAACGTTTCTACTTTCCGCCTATTTCCCCCTACGGGAATGTAATTTTATTCATATGTATATACACTTATCCCAGCATTTCGTGCTGCATTGAAGGAATGCTGTCGAATAATATGTAAGGTAAACTACTCATCTACATTCGAACGTTGCATTTTAATTATTTTGTCCTCTGACTTGCCTTGACGACTGTTTCAGTCTCAGTTCTACTCTCTTCTCTCTTCTCTCTCAACACCACGACCGACACCATCACACACCACACACACTTTCCTACTCTCTTTCCTCTCTTTCAATCTCTCTCTTTCTCTCTCTCTTTCTCCTCTCCCCTTTCTTCTCTCTCTTTGTCTCTTCTCATTCCTCTCCTCTTCTCTTCCCCCTCTCTTCCTCTTCCCTCTCTTTCTCTACTCACCGCTCTTTCTCTCTCCCTCTTTCTCTCCCCCCTCTTTTTCCCCTCTTTCTCTTCCCTTCTTTCTCTCTCCTCTCTTCTCGCTCTCCTTCTTTCTTCTCTCCTTACTTTTCTTCCCTCTCTTTCTCTCTCCTCTTTTCTCTCTCCTCTTCTTTCTCTCTCCCTCTCTTCTCTCTCTTTCTCTTTTCCTCTTCTTTCTCTTTCTCTCCTCTTTCTCTCTCTCATCTCTCTCTCACTCTCTCTCTCACGAACTTTGAGTTTGACGTTTCGTTCCCCCTCTAAACCACCTCGTTCTCGACACCCACAAATCTCCCCTCCGACATCCGTGCTTTATCTGCCTCCAACCACAGTGCCCCGCCTCGCCCCGCGCCACCCCACACCTTTTAATCTGCCCCTTCCTACTACGTCCTGACGGCAGTCGAGTTCCCTGCCGGACTCACAATATCCTGATTGTCCTCTCTCACCTTCGACTCTCCTTCCGCCCTGCGTACTCGCTGCCCCTCGCCTTCCAATTGCTTCCGTCGCTCCCATCGCTCTGCTGCGATCGCCCCTCATTAATTTTAATCCTCTGCTCTCATGCCCGCTTCTTTCTACTCAGCACGTCGCGACCGTGCCGACTCTTCAAAGCCCTCTTGCAGCCCCCCTATGAATAGTGGCTGGGCCTTTCTGATTATTAACTACAGGCCTCTGACCGGGATTCGTTGATTTCCAACACTAGCTGATAGCTAGGATCAGTCAACGCTTGCCTGAAGATTCTGCACTCTGATGACTCTGGTGTGCTCTTGATTGTAGTTTTCCGTGTTTCCTGATCACCACATGCGATACTGGAGAACTTCCCTACAAAGAGCAACGACCCTCACGGATGATCTTTCCTTCCTCCTTCGTTACATATCCTCATCCCTACTACATACAACACTTACTACATTATGACGCCAACAGTGGGAACTTTGTTTTACTGGACGCGTGCTTCGCCTGTGAGATACACCATTAGGAAAATTCGCTAGCCGAGTAGGTCGACACAGTTTTCACCATACCGCAGGAAGAATCTGCCGTCAAGAAAATTTCAATACATTACGCAGTATACCCGGAATACGCAAATAATCAAACTCCCCACCTTCCCGCCTTTGCCATTTTCGCTTTCAGCAAACGTGTTTCACATCATTTTAATTTTCCTCAGCCATTTTCCCCAAACCGTCATCTACTCAGACCGCCGTCGCCCTCTTCTCACAATAATCCCAATCGCTTGTTCCTGCGCTCCGCCCGCCATCCTCTTCGTGCATGGTCCGCTCTGCCTCCTCACGCAGATGGCTGTCACCGCACGACTCATCGGCTTATGACGCTCGCCTAATGACGCGCAATGAGTTCGAGAGCGCTCCAGGAGCGCTGGAGACAATTCAGGAGTCCCATCCCTTCCCTACCCGCTCCTTCCGCCCGCGCTAGGCAGTGCGTAATGGTCGTTTCCCTGAGCCCCAACCTTCCTTTCGCTCCACTTTCTGGCACTACTCGGACTTGGAAGTTGATATGCTTGCCATTTTCCTCCACAAGCAGTGGTCTCGTGGTATTATGTGCGAACGCGCTAACTTCGCAAGAAGGAGGTCTGGTTTTGACATTCCCGCGTTCGGCCGTCCTGACCGCGTATTCGCTATGCTTGCCCTCGCATACAGGTATGCTGCATGGTTCAGAAGTTAACCTTTACCAATATCACCTTACCTCTCTGATCAATTAATATAATAACAAACAAACACAACAATAATAATAATAATTAATATCAACGGGAACGAGTTGCTCCGTCCTGTTCTACCACACGGTGTCGTGGTATGCTACATGACGTGATTCCCCTTCCTATGTGGACGTCGCTACAGTGCTGAGGTAGTCTGATTCTATACTGGTACGACGCTCATATATGCTAATGCCAAGTGTTGGCTTTGGGTTAAAACAACAACGATTTCTCAGAAATAGAGATTTAGTGAGCATCTTCGTATTTTAAATGTGCATATAGCACTCATCATTCACTTAAATATTGTTTATTTTGATTTAACGCAGCATATAGTTACGAGTATATTAAGACGAGAAATATATCTGTTACCTTTACGATTTGTAAGCATGGAATAATTGAGTCTCTGGACAAAAGAAACTCATCAGAAACCTGCAGGGGAAGACAAAATTAAATTAAGATAGATAAATCTTATTCTTTGAACGAGTAAAAACTCATAAGCCTCCTCGCGTAGTCAGTTGTCGATGATTGGCATTTGAATGAACATTTCTATTCGCGCTAGCTGTTCTGGAACTGATTTGGCCAGTGAAAGAATAATTTGTCTAGATTTAAGGGAAAAATCTCACCTCCATTATTAATGAGTATGGGGATTTGGAATCCAATAGACTCTTCGTATTTAATTTTTATTTTCGCACTCCATTATGTTTAATAAATGGTTATTTTAATAAATGAAAGCTATATGTAATAAAAACGTCATTATTACACTACTCGTCAGTATTTGATATGCGTGACACGAACCTACGTTTAAATTAAGTATTTATACAGTATTATTGATTTAATCAATTTTAATGATTTTTATAAGAAAATGTCTTTTGTTCATTAAAATAACATTTATATTAATAGTTACTTTTTACGCACAATAAATGATCTTCGATAGCGTGCAATTTATCCAATGCAATCAGTAGTGCATAGTTATGTTCTATTATCCATTTTACTTTTATTATGATTTAGGGGAACTAGAGAGAACTATGTATAATTAAATTTTCGTATGTGGGGCGAAGAGCCCCTCGTTCAAATAAGTTTGTAACAGACACCCAACAGTATCTCAGCTCAATGATTGGTGATAACAATGTATTTTCTAAATTCTTTTACAATCACTAAAATATAAACAATTTGTTAAATTACAATTTTTTTTACGCGAAGGGTGTAAAAAATCGTTTACCCCATCGTTAATGCGGACTATATACATTCGAAATATTCGGATCCAAGATCTTTCCTGAAGTATTCTGTTCACAGAGCAACTTGGAAAAACTGAACTTTGTATGTTTCGTGGGGGTCGCACAAGATCTTACCTGGATCACCTGTCACTGCTCCTGAATATTGCCTTAACTACTGCACTCGCATAACTCCTATACTTCTGTACTTCACAAACATATTTTCCCCATTTACTTACCTCTTTATTGACCAGGTTCTAAAGTCCCCACACAGGGCTCATTGTGACTGCGTCACATGGATGGTAGGGCTTTATTTTGAGGGGGGCGGAAGACGGAATTGAAATTCCTTCCCCCTTTTGTAAGCCAA
>BOPP01000006.1:15617004-15639893 GCA_017312745.1 Gryllus bimaculatus | reverse complement strand
GCGGCGGTGGCGGCGAGAGGCGCCGGCGAGAAAATTGAAATAGTTAATCAAAGAAGCGTAATTAGTGCACACAGCGCGCGAATTTTAGCGGCGCGATCTCGAGCAAACATGCGCGCGTGAGTGAGAGAGGAAGTAAGAGAAAACAACGGAAGAGCACATGGCTTACGAGACGGCTGGCGCCATTGCTGGGAGGAGACAGGGAGGGCAAAGTGTCTGTCACCCATCACTGGCATACATGCGGGTATAAATAACGGTCATACATTTTTTCGCCTGGCACCTGTAATAAATGCCGCTTGCCAATTGCTTCATTAGTCTTGGCGTTTACACGTATCACGAATTCATGAAGCTGCGACTCCTTTAATTGGCAAACTACATTGATATTAACTGAGACACTCCGGAGAAGACGGAAAAACGGAGTAGGAGAATAAAGATGGAGAAGATAAAGGAGAAGGCGAAGAAGAATGAGAAGATGACAAGTATAAGAGAAAAGAAGAAGATAGATAAGAGAAGGAGAGAAAAGAAGAAGATAAAAGTAGGACGAGTAGGAAGTGAAGAAGAAAAATATGTGAAAAAGTAAAAAGAGAAGAATCTGAACACGGAAGACAAAAAGAGCAGAAAATATAAGAAGAAATGGACGAAAGAAGACGCAGAGGATTTGACTCAGTGCAATATTGCATGTTCCGCATTCGTTTAAAGAAAATTGTATTCTGGACAATTTAATTTCTCGCTTATGAAGTACATTTACAGCGGGAGCTCCGTCAAATACATACATATAATATTAATACTAATATTAATTTATTACACTATTTATTAATATTAATGTCTACCGCCATCCTTCCGGTTTGCTGTGATATACGAGTTAAAATACTTATTTAGCGCTATTAGAACGACCAACTCCTTTATTAGTAACACCAGCTGTGTGTGGTTCAGAACTTTTCGAAATATCACCTGATGTGAAAAAACAATATAATTAATAAACATTGTTCCTTGGAGTATGAATACCCATCCGCCATCTTTAGTTCTAACTCGTTTGCTTTGATTATTTTCAACGGACGGCGCGCCGCGGCGGACCGCCGCGGCGGACTGAAAAAACCTCTCCCGTGCAGACGCCGGTCGATAATAGTGGCGTTTTGTTTCTTTGTTTCGTGACGTAATGTTGATACAGGAGAACTGTATACGAAAATAAATTAGAACAAGACGGATCACAACACCGTAATACACATTACTCCTTCTTGCAGCTGAATGCTCTTGAAAATTTTGTAGAAAATCGATGTTGAGAATATGTATTAGCACAACAGTGGGAATCAATTTTTAGCATCGTAGATCTACTCTGCATATGCTTCCATAAATAACCAAATTAAAACAAAGAAAATGGAAATTATTGTATAAACTTTGTCTTCTATTAAATAATGATGATAATAGTTTAATAGCATGCTTTATTAGGAATAGTGCAAATTGTGTAGAGTAGTACTGTAGGCATCTACAGCATTGCTAGATCTGCCTAATAGAAATATGGTAGCAACCTTGAGTAAATTTTATATTTGAACTAAGTGGAAGATCCTTAGTCATGAATTTAAGGAACAAAAAGTATACATTATTATTATTATTATTATTATTATTATTATTATTATTATTATTATTACTATAGTAATATGACATTCAAAACACAAAATAACCATACATTTTATATTTTCTTTCCCGTTTCGATACTCGTTTCTCTTCACCTCGTTTGCGAATGCTCAAACATGCAGCTCTTCGGGCGAAGTTCGCATTTGCATACTGAAGTCGATTCAAAACGGTCCACTGCCTTCCTTCTCGAAGATAACTTCCCGCTCTGCATACAAAGTGCACCATGGAGAGCCTGCCTTACGTCTGCCGGTGGTTCGATATCTGAAAGCGCCCTTGCGCTGCCCGAGGTCGTTTTCTCTCCACACAGTGCCATCTTTGTTGCTTATTTCCAGGGAACTACTACTTCCTGTGGCACTACATCCCAATCTCCTAGACAGTCGCGTATTCATTTCGTATTTCTAGAGCGTGGGAGCGACACGAGGAATACATAAGCGGAAGTCTAACCATGAGAATTGGAATGGTTCGAGTAAGTGAAGCTGGAAGCGAGACATCATAAACTGGCTGTACAATGCACGTTAATAATTTTAGCCCAAACAAAGTAGACAAATCGAGTGAAAAAAAATTAGTTTTGAAATGTGGCATGAATGTTAGAATCTGCCACACACCATACCCATAACGAAGACGTAAATTGAATAAGATGCAAACACAAAGGTAGGGGATGGAGGTGGGGCATAGTGGTGGATTTAAAAGTGATTTTATTCTTTTTTTGTATTTATATCCGTAACTATAAATCCTATCGGAAAGTATGATCTTTACAAACATAATGTAGAGACAATTTTCTACAAAAAAGTTCATTTAAGATTATGTTGTAAAATTAACCATTTTAAAGCTATATCGTCGAAAATTTTTTGTTTTTATTTACGGCAAGGACATTTATTATTCATCGCCCTAATAAAAACGATGTTATGAGAGGATCTTGGTTGTGCGGGTGACGGCGTGTAGAAGGCTGTGCTGCCTAGTATTTTGGCTTCCGACACGGTGTCATTCGGACAGCCAAGATCATTTGCATGACTCTGGCCGCGGAAGCTTACGACATGCTCAATGCACGAAAGTAGTTTTATTTTTGTTAAGTATTTATCAAGAATGTGCTTTTGCGTACATCATTTTGCGCAAAACCATGAACATTTTACCTCTTTTCAAACCTTATTCGATTTAATTCTTCGTTATGGGTCTTATCGAACTTGACCGACATGTTATATGAATTTTGAGATGGTATCTGTGTCTCTTGACACTCAAACTTGCCCCTCATTTAATGGCTGCCAGAATTACTTCTGTGAAACAGCAACAGCGTATACGTCCATGCTCTTACTAAGTACAACCTTGGATTGCGACATATGCAGTCTACGAGTGTTTTACAAGACAAGAAAAAAATGTAAAGGAATTTTAACTTGCTAAACGAGCAATGTTTTGCCACACGAGTAGAACTGTTGAGCCTCACCAATTTACAAGCTGGTTTTTCCCCCTCTGGCTGGCTCCCCTTCTCCTGCAGTGTAATAGTGCGAACAGCAATTTTTTTTAAACACCAGTTGCAGTTAGCGTGTCTCCCTGATATCCTTATTTCGGTGAAAGTTTGAAAAGGAGGTAAAATCAACAGCCATTTTCAGGTTTTTGATTAAAGAAAGGCAAAAGTACAACAACGAGATAATAGATGACAATGATCTCATTTCGGGTAAAAAATAATAATTTCTCTTCATCTAATCTGCCTCGTCTCCCTCACTGTACAAGTACGGCGATATATATTTACTGTGAACAAGCCTACATTTTTTATTTAACTTTCTATTTGAATAAACAGTTTTGTGTTGTGAACAAATCAGCATTTCAATTATTTCTAATATGAAAATTCACTTCAATATACAAGTATTTTAGACTACAAGATTGTTTTTAGATCAGATTACGCTCCTACTCTATGATTCTATTGAATTACAGACACGACGTTCCGCTTGCAACACAATGCTTATTTTAAATTTCTCTTTTAATATCATTTGAAGAAAAATGTATTTATCACCCTTTAAATCATGGAATGATTTTCATAATTTTATGATGTTTGGCTATTTGAACTTGGCTGTATTTGTTGTTTGAAGTGCGAGCGAGTCTGTGGATCTTAGACACATTGACAATTCAACTCAGAATTCACATATCAAATCACTAACCTTTCAATATCTACAATGTATATTTTTTCTACTCCACAAATTTTATTCCCATCCCTTCCTTTGATGTCATTGAGGTGAAACAGGTTAGCAAAAACTTTATGCTTAATCTAGCAGTGTTATATTTCATTGATTAATTAAATTCCCTCTCCACCTTGAAAATTATTGAAATTTAGTTATAACACAGTCTAAATACTACATGAGCGTATGAAAATATTCCACGCAATAATTATTATAAATAATGAATCCTTCTTTTCAATATACACGTTAATTTGCCACCCACCATTCATCTTTATTAGCGAGCAACTTTTCAACACTTTGTTCGCAGAACTTTTTCATAACTGGTGTACTGTGATTAAATAAGGCTTAATAGGTTTGGTGGTTTTCCGACTGCAGATATATGTTCACAAAAGTTCCCCGAACTGGAAACTGGCCAGTGGCAAGCGATGAAACGTTCCTGTAATACATCCGAAAGCAGATAGGAAAAGTTTCTTATAGCGGTCGACACGGGAACCCGCCTCAACGAATTACGTAATTTTAGCCTAAACAAACACAATCATTCATTGCTTCTCCCAGAGGTGCTGAGAAGAGGTGAGATTGTTTTGTAACTCTCCCGAACTCTCCGCCTGAGTCGCTTAAAATTGTTTCATCTATCTCATGCACGTGAGACAGTTCAGATTGTTCCGCAAAATCAGTTACCTCGTAATTTGAAATTCGTTGTTTTGCATAAAATGTGTTTTGGAAGTTGCAAGTACATTTCTTTTCGTAAGAAATAGAATCAATAATTCAAACGTGTATTGAAAACACAAACAAAACAACGATGGAATTTAGTTTGTGTGACAGGTAAATTTTGCAGGAAATGTGAATGTTAAAATATGGTGTTCATTACTTTCAATGCACGAACTTAAAAATAAATAATTTTATTGTAAATATTATATTATTATACAGCATCCTCGCAAATTTTCATATAAAACGAAATAAAATTTTCTTCAATTTTCAGTAAGCGAAACCGTTATCTAAAACAATATTTGTTTTGCGATTAGCATCCATTTTAGTTATAAATATCGATATTCAACTACGTTTAGGTCATGAATAGTAACGAGACATAAACATCAAACTCTATGGATTTTAAAAAACTCAGTATTTTTATTCCTTTTCTCACTGAGATAAGAGAAAATCGTTAAAAAAACAACTTTCAACTGGGCAATGTCCTCTGCTTCTTGGTGAAATGTCGGAAGGAACGGGAATGTAAATATGTAATCAAGAAGAGTACGAAGCGACGGAAGATGAAAGAACACATTTTTTTCCTGACCGAAACGCAAGTTTTTGAATGAATATTTTATTGCGTTAGCCCGAGCTCAATAGGGCATGACGAACCTCAGCGAGACGCCTCTCCCGAGAAACGCGTCCACGTGGGTCTTCGTAACTGGAAGGGTGGAAGATAGGGGCGGGGCGGGGCGAGCGGGGCGGGCGGGGGGCGGGCGGGGGGGCCAGGAGCGGCAGGGGCGGCAGGGCGGGCAGAGGCGGGGCAGGGGGGGGGCGGGGCAGGGCGGGGCAGGGGGGCAGGGGAGGCAGGGCGGGCGGCGGGCGGCGCGGGGCGCGGGGGGGGCGGGGCGGGCGGGCGGGCGGGCGGGCTGGCCGAGGCGAGGCGCTCTGGAGAAGTTGCTTCCCGGGCAAAGTTCGTCGTCCGCGGAGGAGGCGAAGCGGCAGGGCAGGGGAGGGAACTTGTATAAATCTGGATGGGGGCGGGGATGCGGAGGGGATGGGAGGAGAGGGGAGGGGAAGAGGGAGGAGAGGAGCGACCTCGGGGCCGGGCGAAGGGAAGGCAGAGGTGAGGGTGGATATGAAGCTGGAGGTAAAAAAGAGAAAGAGGATGTGGAGATGGAGAAGACGGAAGGGAACTGTGGTAGAGATGGAGGAGAAGGAGGAGGAAGACGATGAGGAGGGCGATGGAGGAGGAGGATGAGAAGAAGAAATAGGTGGTGGAATCGGAGGAGGACGGAGGAAAGAAACCAGGGTTAGAGGGGATCTAGTGGAATGGAGAACTGAGCACACTTCAGTGGTCGTCAGAAACGAAAGGATGGGCTGGGTCGAAGCAGGTAGAAGTCGGTAAGACGGGGTGTGGAGAGATGGAGGGGAACGAAGAAATATAAAGTGATGGAATTGGAAACTAAATATTACTAAAATATACCCACTCGTAATACCGGCGGAAGGCCTTGTCAGTAAAAGCTTCCTAGAAAACCTAACAGAACTTAAACTATCCAAAAACGTTCTGAACATAAGACAGCACGTAGTTCTGTTGCAGATAGCCCAGATCGTACGTTTGTCTACAGTCCAGATATAAGATGAACATATTTTTCTCTGACCAAACGTGTTCCCAAAACAACTCTGTAGAATGTGAGCGAATATAGCAGAGAAAAATATAATAATAATAAAAACAACAACAACAACAACAATAATAATAATAATAATAATAATAATAATAATAATAATAAACTGCATATATAAATAAAAACTATGTGCATATATGTCTTTAGCACGTAGACGCAAAAACTACTCGATAGATGTCTGAAATGTTTACACTTCTTCTTATTACAATTGACAGTGTTTAAAGAGTGGTTTGAGTTACATTGGACGATATTGGTATGTTGATGGTGATAATGATTTATGGATTTATGAAGACTCGAGTGTCCTTAAACTGAAGGTCTACACAACCACCTCGTTAGGTATTAAGCGCGTCTGCGTCACTGCGTCCAAATATTCTGTCCCTACGATTGTGAAATATCGGCTGGAATTATTACATTAACGCTATCTCGAACAAGAAAAATAAATTACTCCAAGACGCCCAAATTTGAGGGAAAACGTTTCAACAACAGTATACTTGGCAACCAAGGATATGAACTTGCCCATACTTGTTTAAACAAGGATATGAACTTGCCCTTACTCGCGAGGAAGTCTTTCATCTATTAGAATTGTTGCAGATAGTAAAAAGCGATTAACAATCACTTGTCCAGAAGTGTGTAATGTATGGTACCAGCAGGTCAGAAAGAAAGGACAAAATTTATAAAAAAATTACATACAAATATTAAAAAAGATAAATAATACAAACAAACAAGAAATAATAAATTAAACTAAAATAAAAATTCAGGCGGTAGTAAATGAGGCGAGGATTCGAAAGACAGGCAGGACCGTCAGCAGTAGGACTTGGCAGAGCAACAGGACTCCTAAGGCAGCAGCGGCCGCGGGGGCAGGCCGGCGGCGGCGGCGGCGGGGGCGGCGGCGGCGGCGGCGGAGGGATGAGACGGAACGCGAGTTGGAACTTCTCTGAGCTCCCTGGAAAGTAGCTCCCAACTGCTTAAATTTCAGCAACACGTTTCGCCGACGAGACTTCGCCATGTTCTGCGACGACGACGCCCCCTAAAGGAGATGGCGGTAAACAGGCGTCGCTTTCATGCTCGCCTGCGGATCATTTATTCAGCGCGTTAATTGTCAACTGCCTCCATTTCCTTTGAGTTGAAAGAGTCTTCAGCAATGCAATCTGCAACTCACACTAATTGTGCCGGCAGACTTACAGCTGAATTCTTCCCGTGCTCTAAAGGATTAGAGTCTTCTCTAATATCGCATTTGCATCTTATCCTACCAATATCTTACTCACACCGTCAATTGTCTTACGCTAGTATGGACGCTCGGAACTTACACATAACCTGTCTGTTTCAATTTAAAATGTTTAATTACAGTAAATAACTGAATGTTATCATTTCAGTAATTTCTATGAATTATTTGCAAGAGAAACGTCTTCTCAACAATATGTTTAATAATCAAGACTTCAGAAATTGTCAGAACTATGTTTAGTAGAGTCAATCATACTTTCGTGGTTAAAAACAATTAATTTTGTTTATAAACTGAACCACCCTGAAATTTCGAACTGACGAGTGGACTTTCAAGACATATTCCCCGAATATCAAATGGTGAAAATGGGAATTAATGCTATTACTATTGCGTTTGGATTCCCGCTTGCTCGACATTTTTTTACACCATACAATTTCCGGCGAATATTAATCGAAAATGCTATTTAAAGCAGGATTTACTTCATGTCAAAATAAATAGTAATACGTCAGTTCTCAAAACAGACGTCTCTTTTGCAAGAAATAATAGTCGTCCCCGCTTTTTTGATTCAGGAGTAAAGAATTACGACATAGATCCAATATTAATATTCTTTGCAAGGTTTTCTTTTGAATAATTCAATTCTTGCTTAGACGATTTCTACGAAGGATTACTTCTATTCACATATATTCTTTGACTACATTCCTGGACGCTTTATGGAACTGTCCAACCGCCCAGTCGTATATTGCCCTCCACTTCGCGATGCGACGCATGTAAATAAACGAACAAGAAGAAAAAACTGAAGAAAGAAAGAAAGGAAAATAAACAGAGCGAGGTCAATGAAAACAAAACACGGCGAGCGGCTCCAGGCAAATTGAATTTCCGCGCCGCAATGCGCGGTCGGACAAGGTAAGCTTACTCTGAGACGGAACGCCGCGTCACGGGCGGCGCGCGGCAGCGTCTTTGCGCGGTCGCCCCAGGAATAAATTACTCGCCCGGCGGCGGGAGCCGCTGTTGTGGGCGCGGCGGGTCGCAGGGCGTCCGCGGGACGCTGGGGACGTGGTCGCGATCGGCGGACGCGGGACGCGGGGGACGCGGGACGCTGGGGACGCGGGACGCGGTGGTCCACCTTGGGAACGCTAGGGACCGAGGACGACGTATCTCAGAGGACGCGGGGACACTAGGGGGACGCGCAGGGGACGCTAGGAGACGCGAGGATGGCACAACAGGATCGCGGCGAACACAGTCGCTTAGGGACGCACCGGGGACGCTGAGGTGGCCGCCGTCACGGGAGCGCCAGGCGACGTCAGGCGGACCGCCGCCCGGCTTTGCGCGGGACGCGGGGGACGCCGGCGGACCCGCTAGGACGGCGGGCGGTCGCGATAGGGACCCACGCTGCGGGACGCGCGGGGATCTGCCCGGCTCTGGGCGCGGGGGCAGCGCCTATTACCCTCCGGTGGCGCTGGGCTGCGGCTCCGATGCGCACCCAGGCGGGCTGCATGGGGCGCGTGACACCGAACCTCCCTTGATTGGTAGGGCCGGGCGCGCATGGAACGCGGGGACGCGGGGACGCGCGGTATGCGGCGGACGCGGGGACGCGGGTGGACGCTGGACACCAGGTGCGCGGGTATCCGGGCGGCGCTCTCCGTGGGCCGGGCGCGGTGGCGCGGCGGGTGGCTGCGCGGAGCGCGGCGAGGCATGGGCGCGGGGGCGCGGCGATGGGGCGCAGGTGGGCGCGGCTCTTGGCCGCATGGCGGATGGGGGCGCGGGGTGCGTGGCGCGCGGGCGCAGAGAAGCAGGGACGCGGACGCGGGCACCGCGCGGTTGCGTGGGACGCGGGACGCGGGGGACGCGGGGACGCTAGTGGCATAGCGGGGACCGCTCAGGACGCGGGACGCGGGGGACCGGAGGGCGCGGGGGGTGCGCGTAGGGGCGCGGCTAGCGCGGTTCTGGCGCGGCCGGCGCTGTGGGCGGGGCGGCTGGGCGCATGGTGGCGCCGGTGATGTGCGTGGGGGCGGGCAGGCGCGGCGGCGCAGGTCGACGCGGGGACGCCGGGGATCGCGCGGTATTGGGGGACGCGGGCACGCGTGGGGACGCGGGACGCGGGACTGGGGCGCCGACGCGGGCCGCGGGGGCGCCGGTGCGCGCCGGTGGCGCGGGGCGCGGCGGGCGCCGTGGGCCGGGGGCGCGTGGGCGCGGCGGGCGCGGGGAGCGGCGAGCAGTCGCGGGGGCAGCGCAGAGAAGAACGGCGGGGAGGAGTCACATTCACGTCGTCACTACTTCACCGGCCTAGTTAGCCCAGAGCGAGCATTAGCGTTGCCTCTGAGAGGGAGGTTCGAGGATTCGTGTTCCATTTTCGATAACAGCTAGGTCGGTTTCAACCGCTGTCTGAAGAAATATTCTATCGGTAGTTTTCTCCGATCAATGCCAGACGACTTCTGGAGCTGTACCCTAACAAAGGGTCACAGGCCGCGCGCAATATTTCTTTCCGCTTCCAACTATATACCACCTAGCTAGACATCTAGGTGGAATTCAGCCGCAGTCTGGAAGAATAATAGCTAGAATAAAGCCTAGCTATTATAACCTAGCCTTATTAAGACCTATCTAGAATAAAAAAATCGATGTTGGAAAAAAATTAAGATACTTCTACCTTTGCTAAACCCTTGATTCAATTTAACCATTTTGTAACTACAAAGAGAACTACTTCACTTACCCAACAAAGTCTAGAAATAAACATTTTGGGAAATATTTTTGACCCTATTTAAAAATTCTAATTTCACTACTCGTAATGGACATTCATTGATAGTGATAAAAATCAGACACATATTAATATTATCTTTGATTAGCTTTTTTTACATTTCCTGTTACCTCTCCCATTTCATAAGACGGAGACCCTCTAGCTGTGGGTTTTATTCCCTCGTAGTTTCTTAGTGTGGCCCACGTGCGTGAATAGTAAGTATTTCCTTTAAATTTCTTTATTTTTTGTCATACCAATACATTTATTTTTCTTTTCTTTTAGTGCTTCTATTTCTTAATGCATTTATTTTTTCCGTTTGTATTGTTATGGATCCACTGAAGATGGGAAAAGTGTTTACGAAAGTTAACTTTCTGCGTTAAATGAGTTTATACATATCAAAACTCTGAATTATTGTGGTTAGATTAATTGTTCATTCATATTCATGAAACACTACAAGATCTCTTCTACTATCACTGAATTATCTTTTCGAATGATTTGAATAAAGGGTGACTTTAACGAAGTAATTACTATATGAAATGAAACGAAAAAACACAATTGAAAATATTTGGTGCACGTGGGAAAAATTACTCCATTCGTTTTACAAGTAAATATTCCTCTAAGTAGTGTTTTTCCAGTTTTGGAACACCAGTAAAATAATAGTATATACGGTATTGGAAGTTTCCATGTATTAATATTTTATTATTGGAGATAAATGTGTTCGTTATTGAAAAATATTATTCTACTTTTTTAAATATTTCTGTTTTTTTCTGTTTCAGGTAGGAGAGAAATTCTTGGTAGCTGATGGTTCTTGAGAACAAAACGTTTCACTTTACGTTCGAATGAAATGAACCTATCTTCTTTACGTAAGTTTCATTTTATTTAATTCAATATATGTTTAAGGACTGATAAAATGTCCATTTTAGGTGAAAATAAATTTCTTTTAATTTATCTTTCCAAAATTTCCCTCTTTGGATTTAATGTACTGCGAACATACAGAGAAGGTTAGCACGCGTTAGCACGAATCTATGGATACTATTGTTTTAATATAGTAGGGATGCTACGATACAATTAATCTTTCTGTTCTATTTTCTCTAATAGAATTCAATCTTTCAGCACATGAATGAACAGAACGGTATGCTTTGAACCTGTAGTTGTTTCAGGTGTATTCGTTGTACACCTTTCAATATTTTGCCTTCTTAGTGTTCATGTTCATTATTAACTCCAACTATATAATGTCTCTTACAGTAGTTTAACTAAACATTATATTAATTATACAATATATATATATATATATATATATATATATATATATATATATATATATATATTGTATCCATGGTAACAATTGATCATTCGGTTATTCGTCTATCAAATTCCGTTGATTCATAAGTTACGAGAGCGAAGAAACTCAAAGAGGTTAGTGAGAAACTCAACCCTTCGTTCCGAGTCTTGCAAGTAATATTTCTCCTCTGCTGAAACGTGCGATTAGACGCCAACCTACATGATCGATTGTGGATTTCCCCTTTCAAATATCACTCCCAAGAGGCCCCGTCCCTGCGCGCATAAGTTCTAAGTACGCGACTAGAGTCCCGATATGAATTATACTGTAACGCATCTCAGTGCGGGTATATGTGTGTGTGTAAGGGAACAGACGGCGCCAGGAATGAGACGGAAAAGATCACGCAGGGTTCTTGTCCCGTTTGCTAAGGTCTGCGCCGGTATTTGACTGGTATTGATCAAAGAAACTACTGAAATTCTTGAACAGTTCAGACCGCCGCTAGAATTCTTCTCCGAGAAGTGGTCGAATTCGGTCCAGTTACGTTTGCCAGTATCAAAATAAACCGTCTCCTTTGGAACTCCAACCTAGGTCAGCGACGCTCCAACGCAAAGACGTTCTCGCTGAGCTCCCGCAGCCCGCATTTCCATTCGTCAAAAGACGTACGAGCGCAGTGGTCCGCGGGAAGAAACCGCGTACGCCTCGACGCAAACGCGAAGTGGAGCCGGCGACCGCAGCCAAGCGGAAGGAAGGACAAGGCGCGCCGAGAGCAGGCGGCGGGCGGCGGGCGCACATTCTGCGAGAGAGTCAGTCTCTCTCTCTCTCTCTCCCAGCGGCAGACTCGTTCACGCGCCGCCGGGACCCGTTCGCGCGCGAAGCAATTCGCGTAATCGTCGCCGCGGCGATGCGTAGGTCCATTGCTTCGCTGGGAATCGCGAGAGCGGTCTCCGCCCTGCCACAGCGACGGGACGGGAGCCTCAATACAGGGAACGGCGCTCAGTGTTGCCACATTCACGTACTTTGTACCCAGGAACGGATTTATGTGATAGGTCTCGTGATGCGGGAACCGGAACGAAACGTTTTAGACGCACCCGAAAAGCGTCAAAAGGATGTTTTAAGTTCAAATTAACTTGACGTATACAACGTAATCAAATAACTTCTAGTAATCCTCAAGAAATTGCATTACGAATTATAATGTAAGTAAACGTGCCATTTATTGTCTATACCATGTAAGAAACTAAATTCTACATAATGTGTAGGTCAAAACCAAACAAATAAGAAACTAATATTAACTTGTATGTTTCATAAATTAATATATGGGATTTGTTCATGTTATGTGCCGACATCTTTTGGTGAAGGATAGAAATGTATTATGCTTCATTTCTGTGCTTCCGGATTGAACCAAGCCTGGGTGTTTAGGTTGGTTTAGTAGAATGACAGAATTTTCTTAAATAAACAATTTTGAAACACAAAATTATGTGTATTAGCGTATGTTCTTTATTTACAATATATGTAATGCATACAATTTGGTTTTTTGGGAAAAATGTTCTGTAGGTATGAGAAAAACGTATATCTAAAATTAGACGGAGATTCACAATTTTAGGTGGGTCATAGTAATGAAAAGTAGTATTGCAGAGACAAGAAATTACTAATTGTTAAAACAAAGTGGTTGAATCACGCATACGCTGCATTGAAATGTAGAATAGAGTTGACCTCTAAATAGATGGAATCTACAAAAACGACTCAAAGGAATTATGAATGCCACAAACCATAATTCTATAACACAGAACTTCATCTCGCATGACTGATTAATTTATTGTCATTTTCGGGTTCATCAACGGATATGGTCTGGTTTTAAAGCCGATCGAAAACATAAATTCAATTTCAACTGAATGGTCATTAGTCCTGCTCTGGTAACGCGCACTATATATTCCATGAGATGGCGGAGTTTCTTTCCCACTGGAAAGTTCCCTAGTCCAATCCGTGTCGATCTAAGATCGGCTTGCGGGTTATCTCCTTTAGCAAAAAAAAAAAACAAACAAAAACGTAGAAGTTGGGACGAGCTCCAAGCTCCGACCGCCACTTCTCAGATCCCCTTAATTTTCTCGCCTGTCTCCTCATCCAGACATGTTGGAGCCTTCCCTACACATTCACGTATAGAAGTAGGAACTCTTTAATAGTAGTTTTGCGAAGAAAGTTAATCGAAATGAGCAATTGCAGTATTTTGGTGGTAAATGCGTTGGAAATTTGTTGATGGCTGGATTCTATGGTTTTTCATGATAATTGATGAACATTTCGAGTAGCGGGTATCAAATCCGAGATTTTTCACTAAGCTAATTTAACACAACTAACTTAACACATGGAATTCAAGGAATATCAATTCATTCTACTCAAGGAATATCAATTCATTCTACAACACATTTCAGAAATGTTTAATTTCTTCCTTCCTTTCGCTATTTGCCAAAGAGTACTCAATCTCCGTCCGCTTCGTCCTCAAGACTGCTCTCTGCCATTCTAGCCCCGTCGTTCATCCCCGCGTCGCGTCGCGTCACGTCGCGTCACATCGCGTCACGTCGCGTCACGTCGCGTCACGTCGCGTCACGTCGCGTCACGTCGCGTCACGTCGCGTCACGTCGCGTCGCGTTGCATCAACTGCCCCAGCCCCGCACCGACTTCCTGGTCGCCCCATTCGCCACCTCCGCCTCGTCCGTGGCCGTCTTATCTTCCTCGCTTCCTCGCTTGTTCCGTGTTATTCCATCTCACTCACTTCAAACCCCTTTCATTTATTATTTACTAGTGGAACCAGCAATGCTTCGCTATTGCAGTATATCACACACTCCGGTTGCGTGATTGTTAATCACGTTTTACGCTACGTTGTGCAACAATTCTAATATATGAAAGACATTCTCTCAAGTAAGGGTTTGTTCTATGTCCTGGTTTGGGCAGGATTGCCAAGTATCCAATTGTTAAAATATACTCTCTCAAATAATGGGCTTGTCCCAGGTTCAAGGAATAATTCTGCACGATATTTCACAATTGAAGGGGCAGAATACTTGTATGGAGTAAAGCTGCGTTTAATCTTTTTGGCTGACCGGCGAGATGCGTTGAGTTCAGGGGCGCTTGAGTCAATAAACGAATAAATCATCAACAACGCCCCACATGTCTGTATTAATTCGCACATACGCACATTTCCACTTATATAATAGATTTATATAAAATGTAACTTTTCCGAGAAACACACAAAATGGCCGTGGTTTCAAAGCGAGAATTACCGCCATAAACGATGCCTGGACACACCAGTAAACTGTTTTTTATTGAGATGTAATGGTGGTACTAGTGATAATGTAAGTAATGAGCTTCAGGGTCGTTAAAAAATGAAAAGCAGGCGAACCACAAAAAAGCGAACCTGTCCAGAACCTGTTGAGAACCGCAGTCTCTCAAGTCGCTGTCTAGAGTACAATTCTAGTAACTAGCTGCGTCATCGGTAGATTTCTGTTTTTTCTCCGATCAACACCAGGCGAATGCTGGAGCAGTACGCCAACAAACGGACTACGAACCGAGTGCCATCTCATCTTCCTCTTCCTTGTCCAATCCTCGCCCCCTTACACACACACACACACTTACTTTAACACGCACTACACTACCACACATGCCGGGAGACCGGTCGAGAGTTTAGAGCTTGTCCCGGATGAGGCCGTGCACGCTGGTGGGAGATACATGGTTGGGGAAAACCCTGCTAGTCGACGGTAGCTCGGCGTTGGATCTCGCCATACACCGAGAGAAATATCACCGCCACCTCCTGAGCCAAAACACGCACTACACTTACGAGACTAATGACCCTGGTAGTTGACGTGCCCAGAATTACTAAAACAAAAACAAAAAGTTACCTCAAATTTCTCTGGGATCGAACGGGCAGAGAACCCTGACGTCAGAGATGAAAGATGCATAACTCTAACATCGATATTACAAATCTACTGTCCACACTGACGCTTCTGTCTGTGTTGCAACGTTAGTAAACGGCACGCAATAATCGATCGATTGATTTATGAGTGATCACCCGCCAAGGATATAAATACTGTAAGTACGTGAATATAGGACAAGGAAGACGAATGAAAGAACGCGCGCGGTCCGTGGCCCGTTTGCTAGAGTACTTCTCCGGAATTCGTCAGGTATTGATCAGAGACACCACGTAAAACTACCGATCAGAGCAGCTGGCTGCAAGAATTCCTCTCCAGACAGCCACTGAATTCTATCTGGCTGTAAAGCTAGAGTCGAAACTTCTGCCACCGTCTGACTCAAACCTAGGTCCTCCAGGTCAGATTCACTGCAGAAGCGTAATGAGACAACCCAACGTGACGCGACACACGACGCAACGCGATTCGACACGATACGCAGTTCGACATAATACGACACGACATGATGTGAAGGAACACCACGCGACGTGATACGACACGACATGATACGACACGACATGATGCGACGCGACGGACAACGCGACACGACACGTGACGGCATGAAACGACACGCGCGTCGCGCACTCAGAATTTTCCGCCAGTTGCCCGCCCCAGGCAGGGCCGTCCTCTCGCCCTCGCACCTACTCGCCCTCGCCCGTACCCGCCCCGCGGTGCAGCGCGCAGTCGCGGCGTGAAATTCCGCACAGACACCCGCCCGATGCGCTCGCATAATAAGCTGCTGTGACGCGGCGGAGGCGACAGCCGAGCACACTGGGCCGAACGCGCGTACATTCTGCCGTGAAGTTATACATTCTGCCGTGAAGTTACACATTCTGCCGTGAAGTTGTACATTCTGCCGTGAAGTTATACATTCTGTCGTGAAGTTATACATTGTCAGGAGTGCACTGCCGACGACAGAGACGCCACCCATAGTGCCTGATGGAACAACCATGCGCGTGCCCCCGACGGGCAGTCTTCGGATGAGTGTGCGTGTATATTCGTGCGGGAAAGAAGTGTAACTTCAACTGTGTCTCTCAAAAGCCAGTGCAAGTTAAGTGGGGTCTCTTGAAATTAGTGTTTCTTTTTAGGCGATGGTTTCATAGTAGACACTAAATCACACAATTGGGTTACAAGTAATTACACAAAAAATTGCAAATATTGCAATTCTTTAAATGTAGCTTACTGGACAAAACTCGCCTCTTTTGTCGCGACACCCATGTGACATGCTGGATAATTTTACGCTTGATTAATTTACTTATTAAATTATTGTTCTTTTAATGCCAAAAAAGTTAAAACTGTGTTACACTATGCGGAGTTTTGCAATCTGTTCACGTTTTTTGAGTTCTAGAACCTCTGGCCTTGCTTGTAGTAGACATTAAGTTGAATTATGAAAACCAGTAGCATGGAGAACTTTTAGTAAGAATTAGTATGAAAATATTCGCTCCCTTGTAATAAAAAGTATTTACAAAGGCAAATCAGGTACAGACTTGTGCAATTATCCCTAGCGTGCTACATGAAGGAATTAACTTGGACAAAAATCCTGATCGAGATGGGAGGGGGGTCATTGACCCAGAAGCTAAGGTACAATACTTGCTGAAGGAATATTTAGTATTTTAGAATTATACAGTCTAAATAATGACTAATTCATTAAATATCCCTGCTGAGATCAATATTTGTAAAACATCTCGAATTCCTGCACTGTCTTCTATTTTCAGTGCTTCATTTCTCTGAAGAGAAGACTCGCCCTTGCAGGTAGCCCCAATGAAAACAACAGTTCTCAAATAAGGTGTCTATACCAACCATGGGATACCTGCAAATCCTGAGGTCAGTTGGTTTCGGAAGAACTGGTTCAGCGTTATCATTTTGATTAACTTGTATTTACTGAGCCATCTCGTAAATCTTCCTCCAGAGACAAATTAATGAGTCACATGGATTGCAATGAATGTAATATATAATAAATTCGTTTACGTCTAAATTATTTACATATTTTTACATCTTCAATATTTGTGAGAATTATATTATTTATTCGTGTCGCTACAACGTATGTTATTTGTTTGTCATTTTTAAATTTCATTCTTCTTTAATTAACCATTTATGTCAATTTCCTTTAACTTGACGTATGTTACTGCAGTGCGGTAGTTACCAATCTTGTGCTCTGGCGCTACCATTTCGCCTCACTGTACGACGCTGCGGGACGGCGCGGGCTGGAAAATGGCGGGCGTCGTGCAGGAAGGAGGAAGTTGAGACAAAGGCTGCTCTGGTGCAGCATCGGGCGGAGAGACGCCTGAAAGAGGCGGTGGAATGAGCGTCAGAGTTGCGCGCGAGTGGGACGGCGACAGTCGCTCACGCGGAGCGAGCAATCGAGACCACGGCGAGGAAAGGTTCAGCGTGAATCAGATACCTAGAGCCAAAGGCGTAGGTAGTAAATGGAAGCGCGGGAGCGTTAAATCCAGTCATGCAAAGTGTTCTAGGTGGATTGGGTTGGAAGTGGGAACGGCTGAGTTAAGATCAACGCTGTTCGTGCGGCAGGAGATAGAAAAGAAGATGCAAACTGTAATCTGCGAAGCGGATATTGCGTGGTTGAAGTCAGAAATATTACAACCTGTTGAAGTCAAAGAGATATAATAAGGAGCGTGACGCACAAGGATTGAAAATCACGTGTGTCTATGAAACAATTCTCTTATAATTTGTTATGTTACTACCAAACTGATTTATGTGTATAGATATAAGAGAAGACTTCCATCCCTATTCCCTTCCTGCGTAGGGTTGTCCAACTGTCTTTTTCAAGTTGGAAAATAGTGACAAAACTATGAGCTATGAATGATATGGATAAACGAGTGATTATGGATACAATGGATATCAGATGGAATTCGCGGTGATATGATGAATCCAAACACATAGTGAAAGCACCCGCGCGTGACACGAAACTACCTCCAGCCTCCAGATTTGCGGACTTAAACGCAGCGCCAAGTTCTTGTGTGAAAAGTTTGGATCATAATAAACAGTATCGAACGTCAAGATTGAATATTAGAGTCTGATATTACTATGTATTAATTTTTTTAAAGGCAAACAAAAAATTAAAAACTGTGTGTGACATACTACGGGCAGAAGTGCAATCTGTGCAGGTTAAATATTCAAAGATTAAATTCGTTATTTTACTTCTTGAAGTAGGTGAAATATTATTCGGAGCTTGGCGAGAGATAATTATGAGCAACAGTCATGCAGTTTGAGATATGTGTTGGTTTAATGTTTTGTGAATCAATGTAGAGCAAAGATTGTCAGGTTTTACCAGAGCATAAATATGGTAAGGACGTAGAAACCTGTAATATCGAATGAAATGAATTACTCATAGAGAAACTTTATAATGAATTGAAAAACTCAATTCTGCAAGTAAGCTCTCCGACAAATCGAGACAACACGAATTCATAACTCAGTAGGATTAAGTAATATTTTATTATTTCTCGTTTTTACTGTGTTAATGTTCCGTTCTGTTGACGTGATCTTGAGGTAAGCATTCATCGAAGATTGTTCGTTCTTGAGATGAATGGATAATAGAAGGACTTTTGTCATCATCTCCTTTCCTCTAGAATTTGTTTTAACAGGTAAATATGACCTATATTACAAAATATCACTGCAAAACATACGATCCTGCATGCATCCTTATCGATACACAATAAACATTAAATAATAGTTACGATATATCAGTAGTTCTTTGAGTGTATCCCATGACTCGAAATGTTATTCTTGTTGGGCGGGTCACAGCCACCGACAGTGACAGACCGCGCGCGTTGAAAAATGAAGAAACAGAGCATATGCTGTTTCAACTGAACATACATGAACATGAACTATTAGTATGTATATCGAAATCGTTATATCACTGCCAGTATCAAACGCAGAGTATCCAAACATTACTTTTTTATTTGGATTGAATACACATATCAGTTTTATGTTTTTCAGAATGCACGGGTATGAGCAAATATCACATTAATATCTAACGAAATAGAACAGTATATTTGAATGGGTAAATCCAAACCGGTATAGTGACATTTTATAAATTCTACGACAAGCGCATTTATTTTAGGCTATATTTCAGTGGCAATGAATTTTCGTGGTTTTAATGAACAATTAAAATGCCGTGGGAGTAATAAAACAAAGCATGACGGCTTTATAGTGATACTGCCTTAAATAAATATATTTCTCATAATTTATAAAATGTCACTTATACCGTTTCGGTTTTCACCCATTCATTTCTACTCGATATACTATTTTCTATCCTGCAAACACACAATACTAGTGCCAGGATAGCACCAAAAACGCTTTTCACCAAAGAGAAAAGCTAATTTATTACAGTTCCATGAATCATACTCTAAAATTTGCATTTATGTGTATGCTTAGTTGTACTACTTGCACACAACCACTTCAATACGTTCAAGCATATTCACTCTCTTTAATATCCACTCACAATAAAAAACTTAACTTTGAAAGGCCAACTAACGGAGATATGATCGATATGCGCAGTCAGACCCGACACAGAAACTGGGAGTCGAGGGTACAGCAGCGATAATGGCCAGCTGTGAACGCATATTGGAATGCATCCGTTGCATGTGGGATTTGTTATTTTGCGCAGTCGAAGGGAGAAATTTCCATTTTGCACGCGATGAGGGATACAAAATAATAAAACATTCAATGCGACGAGTCGCGCAGATATTTCATGGTTCCGTAGGAACAACTGGCGAGCACCGAAATTTGTTGCTCGAAATTGAAACCGAATATTGAATGCGGAACAATTTCGCCGGGAAAAAAGAAATACGCTTTCTCATTTTTGAATAAGAATACGTGGTAGGGGGAATATTGAAAACGGACTGTATGGCAGAACTGTGCGGAGAGTAATGGGTTTGCAAGAGTGCAGAAGAGATTTGCATAGAATTCGTATTATTTTAGAACAATGAGAGTTCCGAAGATTTGAAGATATCTTTAATTGTTTCAATACACACTTTAAAAGCCCGTACTCGTAGCGATTTTGGATTCCTACGACTAATTATGAATTAGAGTACCAACAGTGCATTATCAACATTTGAAAACTAATGACTTTTCGCTTCCGAGCGATAGAAAACTTATTTGCATTGATAAACGATCCGATTTCATACAATTGCTGATAAAAAAAATAACTCTCCCCTGATCCAACTCCTCTTCCAACTATTAGGAATAGAGCTCAAAAAACGTGCGCATTATGAAAGCCATTTTCGCAATATGAAGCAAAACAAGCTAATCTCAGCATTTTTTAAACGGGTCAAGAAAAATTGACTGCTGATTGAGATGTATGTACCCATTCGGCTACCTAAATGAAATCATATGCTGCACAATTTCTTATAAAACGCATAATACTGATAAACATAAAAAAATTCAATTCAACATTTTTGTCGCATTCTACATACGTAGTGCAGAGTTATTAAATGCTGCTGCAAAACGGGTGAATTTTCGGCAACAAAATTCGTATTGTAGATCCCTGATACCAAGAAAGTGGATAATTGTTATTCCCGTATTCAGTAAATTACTTCTAATTTGACTACATTGCGTAGTCAGAATCCTCGTTTTGTGAGCCGTTTTGTATACCGAAAAATTAATTTGTGACTAAATGTCTGCCCGCCCATCTGCCTACATTTCTTCCCGTCTTTCTATATACAACACTAGCGGCTAAACCTTATGCAGGATTTTGACCAAAATTGATATTCACAATTTTATCTGATGCCGGTTCCTTTAATTTAAAAACGATGTTTTAATTTTTAGGGGCACTTAATATGCAGGCATAGAGGATATTTTCAAACGTTTCTTCAAAATGGTTCCATTCTTCTGATTCAACATTTAGCGGATAGTGGAAAGGTTCTTACTTTCGTTGAAATATCTGAGTTATCGAAAATTGTAAAAGTTGACATTTTTTCGGCGTCTTTTAACAACTTCAGTATTGAAGATAGAGATATTTTATCTGATTAACCCCAAAAATTAGATTTTTAAATGAAAAACACATTACTCCAAAATATGAATAGTTTTCGAATAATTTTGCGTGAAATAAAGGCAATTTTAAAAACAAGTTTTAATCGAAAACTGCTCCAATTTTTTTCTGTAACCATTTTGTACGGTAGGTTCTAAATGCACTGAATAACACGACATCGTAATTTTGATGTCTTTTGATTTTTCAAAAACTACACAAAGTTATTTTTTTGAATATCTGTTACGTCGATAATATTTACATTATGAATATTTTCTATATATTATTGCACCTTAAAACAAAAGTGATTCAAATTATCTTCGTTTAAAGTTTCTCAAAAACTCAAATCTTGTCTGTGACAATGACCTCAAAATTTTACATTTTCAGATACATTAAATCATTTTCTCAAGAATAACTCCAAATTTTTAAATGAAAATTTGCAGAACTTTTACTCTTCTGTAATATTCTTAAAGATATAATTCAATTCTATGAAAAGGGTAACGAAAATTGAGGAAATGTTTTAAAAAAACATTTTTTGGAGTCGCTAAGTAGCCGCTAGAAGACTAGGAAACTAACTAAAGCTAAGCCTAGCTAAAAAGACTAGGAAAGTAACGGGAAAGAATGTGCCATTTTGTAGCACCACCTGTTTATTTGCACTTACACCAATGTAGACCGAATCATGTGAATTCCTGCAAAAACACTGAAGTTCATATTGCAACGAAAATTAATGTTGAAATATTGATTTCGAATTTATGACGCAATTCTATAATATAGATTGAAGGCAGGTTTTAAATGATTTTACAATGATAAACTATGTCCAGAAATATTTCCAATTATTTGCCCATTTTATTTCAATGTACTCAAGCATCTGTGTGAATTGTGTCGATGTATAGCTAAATGCAAATGTTTTAATTCTGTGAGTAGTATATTAACAGATGACACTGCAATAACGGTAATTGAGTAAAATATATAGAAATTGTAAAATGCAAGTACTGCAATTTTTATTCGAGTGTTGGGTAAATATTTTTTTATTCTAGTTGATTGTGTAGCATCAATGTGGAACGCAAATTTAATGTAAACCTGGAACAATATGCGCTTATAGTTCTCGGAGGATTACATTTACATTAATTACTCGTTTTCCCTAAAATTATGCAAAAGCGGTGTAGCATACAGTAATTTTATAACATTGCTAAAATAACTTCTCATTACTCACACGATATACCTGCCGTGGCGAAATAAACTGTTTTCAATGTGATGTGTTCAATGATAACTCTTATTGTTAAATATAATGTTGAAGAGTTATAAAAATTATAACTCTTCAACATTATATTTGTTTCTTATTGTTTTCCGAGTTAGAAAGAATTATTGTATTTGGTTTCATTTAAGAACATAATGGATCTTTTACAGTTATCTCCGAATAAATATTAGTAACGTCTACGGAATGTATGGAGTCAAAATAAGTTTTTTTTCAGTTAACAAGGTAGCAGTTTTCATAATTAAAACAATGTTACGATTAAGCAATTCAAACATGGGGCAGTAATTACGGGCACATGTTACA
>BOPP01000006.1:15566558-15599424 GCA_017312745.1 Gryllus bimaculatus | reverse complement strand
AGGCAGTGATGAAAAAGGATGTTGGAAATAGTGATAGAGCTATGTGAGTGATGAAAAAGATTTGGAATAGTGATGGTAGCTATGGCAGTGAATGAAATAGATGTTGGAAATAGTGATGGTATCCTCCTCCCCCCCCCTTCTCCCCCCCCGTTATGGCAATGATGGAAATAGATGTTGGCAATCGTCATGGAGCTATGGCAGTGGATGAAAAAAGATAGTTGGAATAGTGATAGAGCTATGGAGTGAATGAAAAGATGTTGGAAATAGGTGATTGGTAGCTTGGCAGTGATGAATAGATGTTGGAATAGTGATGGGTAGCTATGGCAGTGATGAAATAGATGTTGGCAATAGTTCATGGTAGCTAGGCAGTGATGAAAAGATGTTGGAAATAGTGATAGTAGCTATGAAGTGAGAAAAGTGTTGGAAAATAGTGATGGTAGCTATGGCGTGATGAAATAGATGTTGCAATAGTCATGGTACTATGGCAGTGATGAAAAGATGTTGGACAATATGTAGTAGCATATGGAGTGATGAAAAAGATGTTGGAAATAGTGATGGGTAGCTATGGGCAGTGATGAAAAAGATTTTGGCAATAGTCAATGGTAGCTATGGCTTAGAAAAAAGATGTTGATAAATAGTGATGTAGCTATGGCGTGATGAAATAGATGTTTGGCAATACGTCATGGTTAGCTATGGCAGTGATGAAAAAGATGTTGGAATAGTGATGGTAGCTTACGGCAGTGATGAAAAAAAAGTTGCAATAGTGATGGGTAGCTACGGCAAGTGATGAAAAGATGTTGGCATGGTGATGTGATATGGCAGGATGAAAGATGTTGCAATGGTGATAGTAGCTATAGCAGTGATGAAAAAGATGTTGGCAATGATGACGGAGGGGCAGTAAGTTGGGTGACGGTGGAGAGTGATGAGGAGGGACAGACTTTACGGTGACGAAGAGAAGCTGACAGTGAGGGTGTGTTTGACGGTGACGGCGAGGAGAGTAGAGGTCGATGGTAGTGGTGAATGTCGTGTAGTGGAGAGAAGTGACATGATGGAGCGCATGAATAGAACGGGTGATGTGGGTAGCAACGGAGCCACTGGCGATGAGGTGAGAGAAGGTGGAGGTGGATGACAAGGCGGGTACGAGGAAGCCACCGTGAGAAGAGAAAGGTCCCGTAAAAGAACTGGCGGCTGCGGCAGGGAATGGTGACTCGAGAAACGTACGCCGGTATTGCGGCGGAAGTGAATGCGGGCGCAGCGGCACCCAAGGTGAGGCTACGAGGTGGGCGACACGTTCTGAGGGAGGTGTCTGCGGGCTGGGAGACAATGGTGAGGGTGGACAATTGTGGAAAAGGAGCCGCGCCGGCGGGGGTGTCGAGGAAGGGGGGTGGGCAGGAAGCGGAAGACGGCGGGGGAGGCGTGTGGTGGCAGGGACAGCTGTGAAGCCGGATCTGTGGCGTGGTGGTTGTGAAGCAGTGGGTAGCGAGCAGGCACGGGGTAGAAGAGGGGGGTGCATGAAAAAGCGCAATTGTTTGAGGGAGAAGGGCTGGCTGGTGCGAAAGGCGCACGGCCGAGGACGGAGGCGGGTGGTGGTGGGGGGGGGGGGGCAAGTGGGCGGCAGCGCAGGCTAGACAGGGAGCGGCGGGAAAGGGAGCGGGCAGAGGTGGGGGCGGGCACAGGGGCGGGGACAGGCGGGGACAGGGGTGGGGGCAGGAGGGCAGAGACAGTGGCGGAGGGCGGTGACAGGAGCGGGCAGGGCGGAGGGAGAGGGGGAGGTCGGGAGGGTGCGAAGCGGAGGCGAAGGCGGGCGTAGGACTGGAGGCGGCGGGGGGGGACGGAGGGCGGGACGGAGGCGGGGACGAGGCGGGGACGGGAAAGGCGGGGACGGAGGCGGGACGGAGGCGGGGAGGAGGCGGGGACGAAAGGCGGGGAGGAGGCGGGACGGAGGGGGACGGAGGCGTGGAGAGCGGAGGGCGGGGGTAAGGCGGAGGAGGGGGAAGTGGGAGGGCGGGGACGGGAAAGCGCGGGACGGAACGGGGAGGAGTGCGGGGACGGAGGCGGGGCGGGGCGAAGTGCGGGGGGAAGTGGCGGCAGGCGAAGTGGGAGGGAGGCGAAGTGAGGCGAAGGGCAGGGCGAAGGGCGGAAGGGCGAAGGAAGGGCGGAGGCGAAGGGGCGGAAGGTGGTGGTGACGGTTGGCGATGGGAGGTGGTGGCGGAGGGAAGTCGGAGGTGGAGGCGGGAGGAGGGGGGAGGGCAGGCAGTCGGAGGAGTGGGGGAGCGAGGCGGAGCGAACGGAGGGAACGAGGCAAAGGGGGAGGCATGTGGCGGGGGAGGCGCAGGCGGTAGCATGTCGGAGCGAGCGGACTGGGGCGGTGCGTGATACGGCACGGTCGCGTCGGCCGCGTAAGCAAGCGAAAATCAGACGGCCGTTGCAAGTAAAGTGCGGGGCCGCGCCTTATCCGGCCGGGGACGGCGGCGCGCTGGCGGCGCGGCGCTGCGACGTATGAGGAATGAGATGGCACGCCCTTCCGCGCTCGCCGCTCACGGGCCCGGGGTGGGTGGAGGCGGATGAGCAGTAAGGGCAGGGAGAGTCCGCGTGGTGCATGAACTACTGAATAAATAGCTGAAATCATGCAGAGTAGAGGACATCCCCGTTCTTGGTTCGGAGTGCAAGTCTACCAGATAATTTGATGGTCACGGCCGAGAAAGAGAAGTTGTCTTACTTTGTCAATGTAGACTGACTCTGTTAGATGGAATGAGCTGAGATGGATTGGGATGGGTGGTCTCGGAATGAGGAGAACGGTGTTACTGGAATGGAATAGATGAATGGGCTCGTAGTGGGCGGGAGTTGGCGCGCCTTCTGCATTCTGCTCTCCTCGCTCGCATTCCAATTCGAACCCCGACGACGACTGAAAAAGACCCAGGTATGGGTCGCTAGCTTCAGGAATACCATTGGGGCTGTGGAAATTATTTGGCATGCACAGGGATCCGCATATGTCCATCTATGAACGAGCCACCCCGCATTTGGGCTATTGAGTATGTGTTTTCGTACGCTGGAATTGAGAAATATGAATTGAGATTCAAAAGAGAAATATATTTCGGAATTACTCGAATATATCTCTGGAATTGTATAAACTAACAGAATCTAACTTTGTGGAAAACTAATATATTTGACAACACGGCAAGGAAATAAATTATATTAATGATATTGTAATTACCACTTTTTAAATCACTAAGTATTTTTCTTTCAAATTTCTGATGAAATTGACATATAAATGTTGGGCAACGGTAATATTTCATTGATGTTTAATAAGGCAGAATGGAGAATACGAGGCAAGTCCGAAAAGACTGGTTTCTTTTTTTTTCTGGCCTTACTTTCAATCATCAAAATCAATTGAAGATCTCCTACTCACAGTGAGCGTAGAAGTTGGTGGACGCGAAACAAGAGGCTGATAGGTTCCATTTCCCACGAAACACAGCCCTCGGGCAAAAGGAGGGTTGGGTCTCATCCCTCCGCCGGAGGCGGACCGCTCCCGCAGGGTGGGCGCAGCGCGCCCCACACCGCACCCGCGCCCGCGGGCCCTCCCCGATACGGCGCCCCTAGGATTCGCCGCTTTTCCTAAGGGCAGCAGCCTTCTGGCCTTGCAAGCTCATTCACTTGTGCCAGAGGGCAGACTTGCGCGAACGACCGCGAGAGGACAACAGGCCGACCGCCTTCCATGGCTTTTGTTGAGGGCAGTCCTCCGGCGCCTACACGATGTTTATCATTTTTTTGCGCTTCGCGCCCGTACAACGTTGCTTCGGCAGTTGTACAGTGGTTGAGTGGCTACTCTTTCGACAGGCAGCCGACTATAACAGGTGTGCCATCACTATACAGGTGGTAGCAACGGAACAACAAACACGCACTCATACCCCTTCATCAGTCTAAAAACCTGCTGGGCGGAGCCGTGTGGTGCCGCCCGGCACACTATCCTTGCTGTCAGGCGCCCTAGGCCCTCCGCCGGCCGGTCCGGCTCAAGGTTGGCGGGTCATTACTTCTTCCCTGCCCCTCCCCCTCCACGAATCAGCGAATTGGCGGGGGTTTTGTGGGAACGCTGCATGTCCCGCTGTCCCCGGGAGAGGAGCACTCGCTGGTCCACGCATGCCACAGCCACCCAACAGTAAGGTATTCGGCAACGCTGTTGCCCATGGACGGGGTAGTTCGATCAGCCTTCGCGACGTATCCTTCACTGGTGATGAGGACGTGTAATCAATTCGTTTGTATCATTCATTCATTCCATAATCTGTCATTAATTCATATTATCATTTGTCATGAGTATCACCCTTTCAACGTTGAATAGTGATTTCATATAAATAAACGTATGTGCACATGAATTCTTGTAACTTTGTCATCCTCCGCCTCCCCTAATTAACCCAGGCCGCATCCTGCCCCCCGGCGCCCGGCCCTCGCGGCCCGTGCCGCGTTCTAATTTCCTTTGGTATAGAGAAGGGGCATTTCAAATCCTAACTGCGCCCTCCCTGCCGCGTTCCAGTTTTTCCCCTTCTCTGTACATAGTAGCAAGTCAAGATAGGGGATAAATTTAAGAAGCCTTTGATTATGTCAGCTCCAAAATATCAATGCATTACTTTTAAAAAAGTTTCAATGCTGATTTTGTAAAAAATGTATTATTGTGGACATAACATAATTCTTCTTTTTATATATTAGAGTACGAGCTATTTTATGAAATTAAATAAAATAAAAACAAAATATACTGCACTATGAATGAGATGGCCACGCCCCCCCCCCTTCCGCGCTCGGCGCTCACGGGGCCCCCGGGCTGGTGGGAGGCGGATGAGCAGTAAGGGCAGGGAGAGGCTCACGTGTGTGCATGAAACTACTGGAATAAAATACTGAAATCATGCAGAGTAAGAGGACATCCCACCGTTCTTGGTTCGGAGTGCAAGTCTACCAGATAATTTTGATGGTCACCGGCGAGAAAGAGAAGTTGTCTTACTTTGTCAATGTAAGACTGGACTCTGTTAGATGGAATGAGCTGAGATGGATTGGGATAGGGTGGTTCGGAATGAGGAAGAACGGTGTTAGGTGGAATTGGAATAGATGGAATGGGCTGTAGTGGGGCGGGTTAGTTGGCGCGCCTTCTGCATTTCTGCTCTCCTCGCTCGCATTCCAATTCGAACCCCGGACCGACTGAAAAAGACCGCAGGTATGGGTCGCTAGCTTCAGGAATTCCATTCGGCTCTGGAAATCATTTTGCATGCACAGGGATACGCAAATGTCCATCTATGTACAGAGACCACCCACGCATTTGGGCTATTGAATTACGTGTTTTCGTACCGCTGGAATTGAAATATGAATTGAGATTCGGAAAGAGAAATATCTCGGAATTACTCGAATATACCTCTGGAAATCTGTATAAACTAACAGAATTCTACTTTCGTGCAAAACATAATATATTTGACACACCGCGGAAATAAATTCTATTTAACGTGAATAATTTGTAATTACAAACCTTTTAAATCCATGTAATATTTTCTTTCAAAATTTGCCTGATTAATTACCGAATATAAATGTTGGGCACCGGTAATATTATCATTTGATGGTTTAAGATTAGGCAGGAATGGAGAATACGAGGCTTAAGTCCGAAAAGAGGTTTTCTGACAACCTTTAGACTTTTTTCTGGGCTCTTACTTTCATTATCGATATACAATGAAATATCAATAATTACTTGATTATATGGGGTTGGTGGCACGCAAAATAGAGGCTCGATAAGGAACACGTAACACGAAGGGATACAAATTTAAGAAGCTTTGATTTACGCAGCTCCAAATACCAATGCAATACATTTGAAAAACAGTTCACTGCTGATTCTGTAAAAATGTATTATTGTGGACACATAATTTGTTATATATTAAGAGTACAGCTATTTTTACCTCTAAAGATTTAATATAAACAATTTAGATAAGAACCTAAATGGACGAATGGAAGTATTAATACTGAACTACCGACTGAGTATCGATACTACAAATGAAGGGTTTCCAATGTTACCAATGCAATTTTCAGTTAATGAAAGAAAGATGTTTTCTTATCTATAAATGGGGTAAATTAATGGTAAGAGAGATTGCTAAATTGATGGAAACGATAACAGCATTAAGGAAAGACGGCGATAGAGAAACATGAAAAGAGGATCGTGCAACAGATATGAATTATTGCATATAGTGCACCAAGGAAACAGTCTACCACGATCAAGCCCAGATCCAACTGCAAGGGAACAGGTCCATCCATAAGCGACGTCCCGCAATGAACGAGCGACAGGTCTGTCAGACGGGCGGCGGAGTGATGGCCGCGCGGTCGGAGCACACCGCACCACACCTCCCCCTTCCAACGACACAGGCACCGGTCCGCCCACTCTCCGCGCCCACGCCAGCCGCGCCATTGCCACCAGTTCCGTTGCCTCCACCACTCGCGCCGACTCGCCTCTGCCGCCGCTACCTCCGCCTCCGCCTTTTGTCATCCTCCCCTTCCCCACCCCTGGCAGTTTCACCATCACTGCCTCAACGTCCTCTGGCAAAAAGCCACTCGCGATCATTCCTTCCTTTTCCTCGATCTATCCTATTCTCTTGCACTAACACTTACACTTATGTGCACTATACTCTCACACATGTCGGGAGACCATCTTAGAGCTAGTCCCGGCTGGGGCGGTGCCTCGCTAACGGAAATCCCTGAAGGGGAAAGGTGACGTTTAAATTGGCGCCGGATCTCGCGCAACCAGCGGGAGAGAAACAACGTAATATTCCTAGATATAATATCATGCACTACACTTACAGGACGAATGGCCACACAAGTTGATGCACCCGGAAACACAAAAATCAAACGACTTACTGCCGCTTCCACTAGTTACACCACCCCGTCCCCCGCACCGTCGCTTTTATCGTCTTTCCCACCCGCCCCATCTGCCGACAACCATCGACCGCAACATCTTCCACAACCATCGCCGTCACCGTCACCGTCACCGTCACTGCCGCCGCCACCATCACCGTCACCATCACCGTCTCCGCCTCCGCCGCAGCGGCCGGTGAATAAAGCGTCGTGCGCTCGTGACGAGCGCCGGCGGTCGACAAACGAGCGTCGCGTGGGACTGACAGGCGCCTGCCGCGGCCGAGGGGCAGGGCGGGGAAAGAGTAAATGGACGGGCGGGCGACGAAATGCGTAAACGGCAAGCGGCAGCCGGCGCGAAGCAAGGCTAGAAGGGAGAAATGGAAAATAACGATAGGGCGGGAAGGAAAAGGTAAATGTGGGGTAAGGGAGGATGGACATGTGTGGTGAACAGATACGGGAGGAGTTGACAAGGGGCATGGATCGCGACCGAAGGGTAAGCGGAACGGCTAGACTGGGTCGCAGAGACGTACGAATACCACGGGCTGCCTGACGCGAGTCGAGCAAGGCCACGTTGGAGCGGGGTCGAGCACCGAAACGGGGTTGAGAAGAGTGGGGTCGAGAATAATGGGATCGAGCATAGCAGGGCCAAGACGAGGAGGGTAAAGCGCAGCGGAGTGACTTGGTGCAAAACAGAGTAGGAAACGGAACTGAGTGGAACGGAATGGAAAGAGCCAAAACGGCAAGAAATGGGGCGGAATGGGGCGGTACGAGATGGAAAGGGACGGTCTCGTCCGAATGGGGATTCAATGGACCGAGACGGTGCGGGAAAATGTGGAGTAAGGTGGAACGGAGATGAGTATAACGAATCGGAAAGGGGCACAACGGATCGGCGCTAGACTGTGAGAAAGGAGACCGAACCACCCGGGGGAGGGGTGTACTCCGCGGGGATGAAACGCGGAGAACGGGGATGAAAGGTGGAGAGCGGCTGCTTCGTCGTGAAGCGAACGAGAAGAGCGAGCGGAGCGAGGCCAGACGGCCGGGCGGGCAGGGCAAGGCGAGCGAGTGTTCGGTGTGGGTGGTCGGGGCGGGGCGGCGGACGAAACGTCCGTCACCCAGGCAACGGGCGCCGAGCGCCGGGCGCAGTCCATACATCGTCGCACTCGCGCCGGCGCTCGCCCGCCCCCGCGCGGGGCGCATGGAGCATTCAAGTCGGCTGCGTAAATCACTGTGCGGGAGAATACTCGTTCACATCACGCGATGAATAATATTCGTCAATGCGCAGTTGCCACACGCAAAGTAGTGAATTGATTGAGTCGGTTTAAGTCGAAATATTTATGTGATGACGTTGCTGTGGACTTGCAGAATTAAAAAATGGATGCTTTATCATAAATATTAATATTTAATTCTACTTGACATCTATATGATATTTGTTGTAGCATGCTAAATTAATGATGATTCTGATATGTTTCTATTCATCTCATAACTTTTCATCATTCAATTCTTAAACTTTATTTTCTATCAAATTTATAAATTTTAAATTTTGTATGTTTTGTGAAATATTTATATTAAAATATCATTGAGACACCAGTCGCTTACATTTTCAGACCAGAGACCCTATTCTAAAATCAATAATATGGATGACTAAATAAAAAAGAATCATAAAGATGCTTGTAGCAATTACTTTTATAAAAGACATATTTAGATAAGTGCTCGCGTGAGTCCTTGTTACCCAACCCCTGATAAATTGTTGAATACAAAACTGACAGCTACGTCAGACAGCCACTTATCGCGTAAAATGCAAGTGATGTTTAAATAGAAATGAAGCTACTATGTAGTGAGATCTTATATATTCATCGATTTTTTTAAAAAATGATCATCAGACAGGAAAACTGACAAACGGGAACATGCGTCTACTGACACTGTGTGTACAAACTCGATAAGCGCTGTTCCTTGCATGAAGTCGACGTACTGGTGAAGGATCTCCTCACATCAACTGTTCGGACATAAGAAAGAATACATGAAAAGTGGCATTATCATTCTGATGAGGGAAAATTCTAAATGTGGCGCATGTGCGAATAAGTACATTCTGATTGAATTCACACTAGCGAAGTGTTTAATAATTTTGCAGACTTCCACGTTTATATTGATAGTAAAAAGTAAAATACTTAAAGCGCAACATATTATAGAGCAAATAAAATAGTTTGACAAATTTGTCAGTATTTAACTCATAAATGCATTACAACCAAAATTTGTCATCCTCTAAAATTGAAAAGACGACATTTTCAACTACTTATTTCCTTGAATAATCAAATTGATTTTATTATGAATCGTCGTGTTCTCACTATCAACCGATTACTTAACGTAGTGTATAACGCATTTTTACCCAAAAATAATTACTTCGTAAAGAATTGGTAATCGATAAGAAAAGCTTAGCACAAAACACGCAGGGAATTATTTCCAATCCGGAAGAGCTCCAAGCCCTCCTTTATGCAGCGTGCCTGGCGAAATGTTTACCTTAGTTCGCTCCGGCAGGCTGAAAAACGAGAGCCTTGGCGCAAAGATTGACAGACCCCACTCTGTTAAAAATAACCCTCACGAAAATTCAACACCTCAATAGAGTTTTCTTTAGAAACAAGGTCATTGCTGGAAGTTCAATGTGTTTCGTTATCAACTGGAACGTCAGTTAACGAACTAAATAACGAATATAACCATTAAATGTATGTTTATATTCCCTACCTACACTGTATGTATGTAAACTCTGTGGTTAGGCGAAAGAGCAGGCCCCATTGCCTGAACCTCGACATTAATAAAGGCATAATAATAATAATAATAATAATAATAATAATAATTATTAATTATAATTATTATTATTATTATTATTATTATTATTATTATTATTATTATTATTGGTGTTGTTGAAGATTCACGGCCATTAAGAATGTAGTTCTAGTACGTCCGCGTTGCAGCAACTCCGTGTGGTGTTAATTGGATCTGGGACATACTGTCGCTGAGAGATTGTAAATTTCCATGATAATTTAGTCGGGTGTGAACATCTTGTATCATTTTTAATACCATGATATTAATTTGTGTACTGTAGATTCATATTGTTCATGTCTTTATGCTTTTATTTTTTGCACTATCCTTCAGTATGGAAAAAAAAATATTTCGAAACGTCGGGAAACTAATGGTTTAAATTTTTTCTACTCACTCCGACCAAATTCATGAACTATATTCCTAATAAAAATATAACAGGACGTAAAAATACTTTTTTTTACGCAAAGACTTTTTAAAATTTCATACAGCTTAAAAAATCAAAACATTATTATTATTATTATTATTATTATTATTATTATTATTATTATTATTATTATTATTATTGTAGCCTTTGTAACTTGGTTGGTTCCCCTTATTAAATCAAATGTTTTGTAGTTCTGGTTTAAACCAACATACAATAGATATAACACACAATTATTAAAAATCACTTCACAGATAGTTCTACCAAACCTTTTCCAAAGGAGAAATTTTATTAATGCATTCAGTTTTAATGAGCATAGTGGAGGATTTGACCACTTTAATGTAGCTTACATTTTAGAATATTTAGGTGGTTGATGTTTTTAAACAGTGCAGTTCCGATGAAGAATGCCATCTTCAGAAAGCAGCTGTGAGGGGGGGGGTGGACCACACGCAGACAAATCATTCGATATCATTTAATTAGACGTCAGGTACTGGTGCGGTAATACGTAAGGTATCTTTCATTCCGAGGTAAAAGTGTGGGACTTCCCCATACACTTATCATTTTAACATTGCGTGTTCACTGTTAGGAATTTCTCACTCGTTAGTCATAACAGGTCTAGACCGGCTGACCAACACGAATGAAATGTAAAGCTGTCATTCTCGTAGAGCTAATGAGCGAAATTATTTGCACATGAAAAGGTCAACTACTATTTATTTGTTTTAACGTGCACATTGTTTTATTTTTCATCTTTTATTTAGTTTTGTCTGTTTTGCATTTTATTTTAACGTGATTTTTTAATGTAATGATAATGCGAAAACAAAACATGATTTCATGACACCTAATTACATTTTGAAGGTGTTGATTATTTAGACAATATCAGCTGTAGTTTTATGTTTAATGTCTAATAAAGTCTTCCAATACTTTTTCAATACAAATAATTTTATTCATTCAATGTCATTATTGTGCCTACGCATATTTAACCATAAATCTTTTCCTGTAAGTAAAACCGTTTTATTCCGTAAACTAACTTCTCCATTCCTTACAAGGCTTATACATTGTTTTGTTAATACAGTGAATTACGTTATTGTGAGCTCCTTCTCTTCCTCTCATATCGTAGAATTCAGAATAATATGTCCTGGCTTTGGAAAAATCACTTGGTGGTTGTTACTAATGGATGGATGTTACTAATTATATAACTGCTAATATGTTTACTGTATTTAAAAAGCGATTTGTGACTGAACTGTATTACAGAATGATTCTTGGTTGCTAGATTTTATTCCCGAAAAAAAAAACTATTAAGAAAACCGAAATAACGAAAATGATAATACTGTCACGTTCAGATGAAAAACACATGTTATAATGTCTTAACATCGAATACACACTCAAAGAAACACAAAGTACTCAGCGAAGCTCTTTTCATCTTCAAGAGAAATACAATATGCACACTAATGTTGCACAATATCCTAGAAATCAAATTAACATACAGAAAATACACCATAAATAAAACTGCACTCTGCTACACAACCTAAACACGGGCACTACTAACCTGTTTTCTGTTTCGCTTTCAATTTAATTTAATTTTCAAGCCTTTTTCTTACTATGAAGCTGAGATGAATTTAATCATTGATGCAATCAAACTTACGTTTTACAACAGTTTCCCGTTTCGAAGTTTTTATAGAGAAGAAAAAGAAACTAACCAAAAGAATCAAAGAACGAAATCCAACTATCCAAATGCGTTCTTCACTCGTTTCGAGCACGTGTTTTATCACCGCACGTTACTATCTTAGTTAATTTCTAATTAATGAAACGGTACTTACATTCCACATTAAATACGATCATATTTACCTCTTATATCACCGCGCGAAGATTCAATTTAACCTGGATATATTAAGGATTTACCAGTATTTAATAAGTTCCATAAGAAAAAACATACAATACAATACCTAATAAACAACAATGCCTAAAATTATTAATATAATTTACAAAACAATAAACATGTCAAACCCAATAATGATACAATTACATAGACTTTTCAGCTTTCCTTTCGAAATGACTGAAAACTATTCCCTCTTCTCTTTCAAATTTTTACAAATTTTACCACCACACCCCGAACTTGACTAGTTCGTCAAGAAATTCCTTTATATAGCTACGTGTTCCCCTTGCGAAACGACCTTGAGGGCCTCGCTCTTGCCGCCACATGCACTACGTTCAACGAAGGTCTCACAAAGATTTCACTTTGCTTACTGCAGTTGCCAATTTTATAACTTTTTATAATTTTAAATGACTTGAAAACTTGTAAATTTGATACACACGTTTCTAGTACAATTTTTTAGTATAGGTTCTAATAAAATTGGTTAGCATTCTAGACCCTTTCACGTGGTTAAGCTACAAATTTACAACATCTACTCTGTATTTGAAGAAAATGGGCTTTTTCTTACCTTCGATACAATTCTGGTGCGGTCTCTTGCTGGTCAAAAGTTTCTTGTCGGCGCCTCCTGTAGATTCCTCCATTGCTGCACCTCTCCTTTCACGTAACACTAACATCCAGTATAACTCTTCAGTTTCCTGTGTTGTAAGATACAGATTTTATAGCAATCCATATAATTAACATCTTAAATATTTATACATTTTTATATTGTAATCACAAGTTTCAATATTATCTATAAGAGCTCAAGAAAACATAGAATTAATTATTGCTTTCCGTTCGTCATATTATAATATCATACACCACAAACCTCGCTACATTTGTAATTAATAAATCACTGTATTCGACTTTAGGCAGACCATCGTATTTACCTCTTACTTTGAGCAGTTGCAATTCTGTTCAAACTGTGGATCGAACGCAATGTTGCGTTGCCCACCTAACTGCCGCCTTCTCCCGTGTCTTTCAGAAACTAATGAATTTCAGTTTGAAAGTTGAACGATCGAGAGTGCGCTGGCTTCTCGATTTATACCTTGAGTCAGCGGGTTATTAAAAGCAGTAGGGTAGTTTTCCGATGCAACTAATCACCGAAATATGTGCTATATCACTTTAAAAGTACTAAGAAATACAATATGAAATAATTTTCATAATGTATGAAAATCTAGTTCTTGTAAGTAACACCACATTATTGTCGGGCTTCAAAATTAATTAGACAGATAAATTAATATTTAAAGGTCATTTAATGTTTGTTTACCAAACTACTACTCTTTGGTGTACGAATATGTTGGACAAAGCGACGAGTCCGGTATTTTGAGATGAGTGAGCCAAAGGCATTTTCGTACGAGTTGCCTATTTAATTTTTTAGTACGAATTCATGGAAACTTACTAGTATATTATATTTGGATAAGTTTCAATTTGAAGATATACTGATTCTACAATCAGGTGCTTATTGTCAGTTATAGTTGAAAACTTTACCCAACATTCAAGGTCAAGCCACCTTAATTCGTGTCGCCCCAGTGTTTTGTTTACTGTACTATTTTGTTTTATAAGACCATGGCTTTTTTGTGGTACCGCAAAATAATGATTTTTAATAAATAAACAGTGAAGGCAATCACTGATTTCCATGAATAAGTGCTGAAATAATTGAATGTCTTATTTTTAAAAAGTACCACTTTATACGAGTTAATTTCAAATAGGATTTATTGAATCAGATCTCGTTTCGTCACAAGTTAATTGACTGTCGCAACAGCACATCTCAAACACAATGTCTTATATTTACTCGAATTATACATGTACCTATTTAAACCTATATTTATATTATTAATATATCTTATTTTTATAATAACGCATTTTGTTCAGATCTGGTCACATTGTACACTCCTTCTGGGTTGTTCCTGGGAACTACTATGCTATTACAAAATTAATTATGATTTAGATCTTCAAACAGAATGTGTTACCTTAGAGCAAGAAATCACAATCACACGAAGAGAACAATTAAATATGTGGTGGGATTTCACAAGCCTACCCCGAGTTTGCCGCCGCCGACTACGTCATAAAAAGTCGGTATCTTGACAATTTTAACTAAGAAAATATGTAATATGTTAATATAGTTATGTATTATATTTATTATTATTATTATTATTATTATTATTATTATTATTATTATTATTATTATTATTATCATTATTACTATCAAGAAAAACCTATGTGTCTGAGTTACATATTAGCGTTATGATTAAATTGCAGACAATGTTATTTCAGGCAAAAGGGTTCGTGTTAAAAATCAACGCTAGGAAAGAAACACAAGTAAGTCATTCTTTAAAAAGAATCTGAGATGAAAAGTCGAGATGCCGGTGGCAACGCCAAGTAGGTTTTACAGTTCGCGTGCGAAAGGCGGGCCGAACAGGCGTTAATCTGACTCCCCCACTTTCTCCTCACCCCTCCCGTCCAGCACCGGCGCTGCCACCACGCCCAATATGCACCTAGTGCTCGGTTCTCGCCCACCCGCCGCCACGCCTCACGCCCTCCTCCTCCAACTAACCTGTCTCGCGGCCAAGCCTCGTCTTCCAAAGACATTGCCTCGCCCCAGCCACGACCACCAAGCCACGCCACACCGAATCACTTCACCATTCTGCTTCTCACAGCCTACTTCCCCATACCTCCTCGCTTCCCTGTACCGGCTTAGGTGGCTCTGGGTATGATCTTATTCTACTGCAGTTTCTTACGTTGGCTCCTTGGCCCCCACGTTGGCTGGATTTTGGACACTAGAAGCTGCATACCCAAGTCGAATTCCGTCGCTGTCTGAAAGAGAATTCTTGCGACCGTTTGCTCTGATAGGTAGTTTTCCGCAGTTTCTGCGATCAACACCAGGCGAATGCCGAAACAGTACCCTAACAACCGGGCCACGGACCACGTGATTTTTCCTTCGTGTTCCTTCTTCTATACTCACCCCCTACACACACACACTTACACGTGCTACATTATCACATATGTTGGAAGACTAGTCGGGAGTTTAAATCTTGTCCTGGTTTGGTGGAAGCCACATTGGTAGGAGATACCTGGTTGAGGAAAACTCCGCAAGCTGACGGGTAGGTATGTACCGTATCTTGCCATCAGCATTTCACTAACGGGACTAATGACTTTAGCAATTCACTTAAATGAGTTCATTAACCAATCAATCAATCGCCATCCTTTGTCACTCTCACTCCCACCTCGCCATACCGCCTCACCATTTTCCCTCCCACTCCCTACTTCCCCACACCTCTTCCCCGCGGTCTCGCGTCCCAATTAGGGATACGACATCGATGTCAATGTTTTCGAAACATTGATATTTTTGTAGAAACATTAATTTTTTTGTATTGTAGAAATTTTTAAGTTTTAAGCATCGATGTATTAACATCGATGTTTGTGATCAATGTTTTTTTCTTTTCTGATGGTTTGTTTCTGAATGAAAAATATGGTCACAATATCTATAAAGTTAAAATGTGAAATAACAACTGACAGTAACACTGTTATTCATGCATTGGAACCAAAGGAACGTTGATTTCACTACGTTCATCGATCAAACTCTCTCGCTCGAGATGACCTCCATGCCCTTGTCCATGCCTTCTTCTTTTATATTCATTCCGCACATTGAGATATGGTACACAAATACGCTATGGGCGTAGGATCTGTCCGTTCTTCTCGTACCCTTATTTTGCGAATTGATAAACACGAACACTATCAAATTAAATTTTAATGCGCACGAATTTAATGTAGAAGATTACTAATCCAGTATAAAAACATCGACGTTGAAAAACATAATTGGTTTTAATCTGTGTGTTTTTAACATTGATGTTTTAATAATGAACAACAATGATTGCTGACATCGACGGTTTGTTATCGATGTCACATCAATGTCACTCCCAATCATGGCCCACTCACCTCCGCACGTCCTTCTGCTCTTACCTTCTCCCCACACCCTCTCGTCGCTCCCCTCCCTCCACCCAGCGTACAGCTTACCATTCCTATTGCAGCATCACCCGAGCCTCACACGACAACCCGTCTGCTCGGCGCCCACAATTCCAATGCACCACACCCACTATGCTGCCCCACTCGCCCCTCCACCAACACCACTTTATCACCCGCCTCAAGGTCCATCACAAAACAATACAACTTCCACACGCATCATCGCTTTCATTCGCTGCACCCTGTCACGTACTTGTCGCGTTCCCTACACTCCACGCCACGCCCCGTCATCAAGACGCGCCGGATCGACTTGCCATCCTACCGAGTCGTCTTCCGGCATCCCCGGCTCCCGTCCCTGCCCCCTAAGGGCTAGGACATTCGTCTCCTCGTCATTTCATTTTTCTACGCGACTCGTCTTCTCGCGCCAGACCTTGTCTCCGTTGCATGGTCTGCTTCTCCGTTCCCATCGTCCGTCAGGCGTCCCGTCCCCATGTCCGTAGCGTCCCGTCAAGGTTGCCCCGACAGCTGCCCGACACCCGCTGCCCGACACGCTGCCCGACACGCTGCCCGACACGCTGCCCGACACCGCTGCCCGACACGCTCCGACACCTGCCACACGCGCCCACACGCTCCCGACACGCTGCCCGACACGCTGCCCACACACGCTGCCCGACACCGCTGCCCGACCACGCTGCCCGACACGCTCCCAAACGCCGCCCAACGCCGCCCGACACGCCGCCCGACAGCGCCGCCGACACGCCGCCCGACACGCCGCCCGACACGCCCCTGACACGCGCCCGTCACTCGCCCGACACGCTGCCCGACACGCTGCCCGACACGCTGCCCGACACGCCCCGACACGCGCCGCCCGACCAACGCCGCCCGACACGCCGCCCGACACGCCGCCCGACACGCCGCCCGGACACGCCGCCCCGAACACGCCGCCCGAACACGCCGCCCGACACGCCGCCCGACACGCCGCCCGACTACGCCGCCCGACACGCGCCCGCACGCCGCCGCACGCTGCCCGACACGCGCCCGACACGCTGCCCGACACGCTGCCCGACACCTGCCCGACACGCTGCCCGACACGCTGCCGGACACGCTCCGACACGCTGCCCGACACGCTGCCCGACACGCTGCCCGACACGCCGCGCCGCCCACACGCCCCGACACGCCGCCCGACACGCCGCCCGACACGCCGCCCGACCACGCCGCCCGACACGCGCCCGACACGCTGCCGCCCTCCGACACCGCCCCGACACGCTGCCCACACGCTGCCCGACACGCGCCCGACACGCCGCCGACACCGCCGCCGACAGCCGCCCGACACGCCTCCCGACACGCCGCCCGACACGCCGCCCGACACGCCGCCCGCTCACGCCGCCCGACACGCCGACCCGAGACACGCCGCCCGACACCCTTGCCCGACACCTGCCCGATCAGCTTCCCCACGCTGCCGCGACACCTGCCCGACACGCTGGCCCGACACGGCGCCCCGACCACGCCGCCCGACACAGGCCGCCGAACGCCGCACGCCGCCCGACACTGCCCGCTCCGACACGCCGCCCGACCACGCCGCCCCGACCACCGCCCGAGCGACGCCGCCCGACACGCCGCCCGCACGCCGACACCTGCCCGACACGCCTGCCCGACACGCGCCCGAGACACGCCGCCCGACACCGCCGCTTCCGGATCACGCCGCCCACACGTGCCCATTATTCTTGCGTCGCCTTGTACCCGACCTCACTGATCCGCCTTGCCTGATCTCCGCTCTCACCGCCAAACCTCTTCGTCTTCCTTTCTGTTATATTCTGTTCGCTGTCCCTTATTTCCTCGCCTCCCCGGTACTCCTCCCTGCGACCACAACTTCTATCCCTCGCTCTGGAGTTTCCCGTCACGTCAACCTCCCCGCTTCCCCACCATCTCTCATTGCCCTTTTGCCCCTCCCCTCGTCCTCTCTGGCTTCTCGGCTTGCCTCTCCCCAAACACCCGCCCCTCCCGCCGCCCGCGCGAACACCTCGGCTTCAGCGCTTGCCGCAGTTTTCGCTCCGCTCCTCGTCTTTCCCCGCTTCTACTGCTGACATCTGCGTCGCGCCCCCCGCGTCCACTAATATAACTGAGGCTCTAATCTGATTCTGCGAAAGTTTTACGAGCGTACGTTCGCGGAATCAACATTCCACAAGAGCGCTGGCGACGGGACTGTGGTAAATGAATTGTACTGACGAGGTCGTTGCCCTGCGGAAGCATAGCTGCCTCGAAAAGGTGCCTTTTACAGGGGAGTTTGGCGTTTATTATGCAAACAGAACGCGAAGTAATTACAACTTAGCGCATGAGAGAGCAGGCAATTGAGGCGAATAGCAGAAATTAATAATTTTCTGTCAACATAATAAGTTTGGATTTCCTGAGATTTTATGTTGAAGTTTTATATTGCTTTTCTTGCGACAAAAGGATTTGCTGTTAATATCACACGGGAAAATGGTCGTTTTCAAACGATTTCATGAGCATTGTTTTCGTAGACAATTATTACATCGTGAAAAGGTGCCATTTAAGAAATGTATAAATTTAAGTCGCATGCGCAACGAAGTATAAAAATCGGTATTTTCCCCCAAATGGTTTTAATATTTGCTTCATTAAACACCAAATGAAATTAAACAACCAGTCTGTTTTTCTCGTCTCTCTAAAGGGTATGAATTTCACAATTAAAATGCTTCATATTTAAAGGAATAACACTCATTGCAATACTGAGATTATAAATGTTGATGTGTAAAATTGATAATAAATGAAGTAACTTTGATTACGTATATCTTAAACGATGAGTTTTTACATCATCTTGCAAGAGATTCACACACGAACTGAAAGTAAATATCTGAGAAGCGATTTTTGAAAATTTTCCTAATTATAAAGAGTGTTGGGACACAAATTATCTGAGACAAGAATCACAAAACCCTGTAGTATTTTGCCGACAAAATACACCGACAGATCGACGGACAGAGTTTGTTTCCGAACGCCGTCGCTTGTCCCAATTTTGCACCCCACAGTGAGGAATCATTGGTCGCGAAGGCTCTGGGCTGTGCAAGTGTCGCAGCGTCGCGACGTGGCATAAAATGCCGAAGGCCATTTCGTGATCTTTTTCAACACTGGATTTTGGGTGGGACCACGCCGGGTCGGTGGTTATATAGAAACAGAATAATATAAATAAGTCCTGCCATTAAAGTAACGAAACAAAATACAAGGAACTGTGTAAGGTTCCGGGGACGTAACAGGGATGTGTTATGTTGAATGACAAGAAAGCATTATATTAACAATGCATTTTTATAAATCTACCTAAAATATTGTGCTTCAATTGACAATTTGTTCAGATTATTGTTCTAGTTTTTTAAATGATATTGGTGAGAGACATCGTGATGCTTAGTACGCAGCATGGCTTTATTATATGTTTTATTATTTTGTAAGCTGCCACTCTTCCGAACGACGCCACCCTGGGAATTAGGGTAAAACCAAGTAAGAGAGTGTTTTTCCTCTGTGGTTGAGTTACTGAGACCGCTGACTAGCTGGGCAAGCTGATCAACAGACATCGGACATACTATTTACAATATACCGGAGACAATATTCTGGAAGAGTCATTAATTTAGTAGAAAAAAATAGGATAAATGTTAACTATAAAAGCGCAAGGTGTCCAACCAACTATGGACCACCCACATAACTTCTAAACGGTTCACTATATCGAAATGAAGTTTTCGCTCAACAGTGCAAAATCATGAGGCAAGTAATATGTTGTAGATATATTGTTCAAAATACTTTTAGTTTTCGAAAAAATTTAAAATATTTGATTTTTTAACTAAAACCGTTTATTTTTTTCATATGCAGTATATTGTAAAAAGAGAAATGCAATGATATAACATATGTTAATGTTTTGATAATATTTTGAATATAAAATTATACTTTCTGGCATGTGATTTTTAAATGGGATTTTATATTTTTCTCGCTAGGAATTGATAGACCATATAAAGAGGACTACAATGATGCATCATATGTCAATATTTCCATAGAAATTAGAATGTAAAATTAGACTATCTGACAAGTGATTTTAAATTAATCGGACAGCATTTCCTGAAGCAGCCATCGCAACTGTCGCTTTTGTTGAAGGTGACCTTCGCAGCCTCTCCCCTCAACAGCGCCGGCGCCGGGAAGGTCACCTGCTCCAAATGCGACAGTTGCCACGGTTGCTACAGGAAATGCTGTCCGTTTAATTTAAAATCACTTGTAAGAAAGTCTAATTTTACTTTCTGATTACTATGAACATATGATACATCATTGCATTTCTCTTTATATGGTGTATGAATTCCTAGCGAGAAAATATAAATTTCTATTTAAAAATTCCAAAAGATTAAACTTCTCAAAAGCGAACAATATTTCAAACAATATCTCTAAATCATTTTACTTTCCATGTGATTCTGTATTGTTGAGCGAAAACTGCATTTCAATATCACAAACCGTTCAGAATAAAGTGTGACCCACAGTTGGTGGGACACGCTCATTTTTATAATATTAAGATTTACCGTACATTTTTCTACTAAATTTATGACTATTCCAGAATACATCTGATCACATTATTTAGAAGACTAATACCCAGACTTTCCAAATCTTTCACTGCCGCTCGTAGTAAATTGATGTCAACACTGAGACCAAAAGTGACGAATTGTTGGTAATTAATGATATTTGTGTATTATTACAAAATAATACTTTTTATTATCTTTAATACTTTATTTTACACTACATTTTATTTATTTACTTATTATTTGTAAGCCCAGTAGTTGAATCATGCACACACGCACTGGTCATAAAGATCCACAAAGTGAAACTTTATAATTTTGAAATACGTTGACAATCAGCTTTTCTGCACCACTGCGGGGCGGCATTTCTCTGACGAAGCAATGCTCACAGAGGGACGGACAGGCAGACATTATTTTCGGACGACATCGCTCGACCGGATATCGGAATCCGCGCGGAGAACAGTGGCTGGGCGGAAGGCGCGGGTCGGCGGGGACGACTGCGCCGCCGGAGGCGGGGGGGCGGGGCGGGGCCGGGCGGGGCAGGGGCGGCGGGGCCGGGGGGCTGTGGCAGCGGCGGGGGCGGGCGTGGGCGGAGCGGTGGCGGTGGCGGGGAGGACGGGGGACGGGGGGCGGGGGACGGGGGAGTGGGGTGGGGGCGAGGTGCGGTGGCGAGGCTGTCGGGGGCTGGTCCTGGGGTGGGGGCGGGCGGGCGGGCGTGGGAGCGGTCAGGGGCGAGCAGATTACGCCGGCCGTGGCAGCCGCGGTCAACTGCGGAGGTGGAGAGTCACAGTGGGGCGCCTGGAAAAGGAAGTTGGAACCAATTGAACGCAGAAAGAGACCCACCCACGTCCAATGTAATAATTGAAAATGATGTGGGTCCATGGCTTCTCTAAAGGCAATACCATGTGAAATGTTTTCTTTCGTCAAACCATAGATGCACCTAGTTTTAAAAAAATGAGGGTTTCGGCATGTTTCTGAATGAATTTAAAAAAAACAAATATCAAATTATTTCAATTTATAATGTTAAAGGCAATCTCTTTTTTCCACATATTAACAGGGTGTAATGGTTACCAATGTGAAAGAACTGGAATGCATGAAACATCAAGAACTGTTTCGACGACATTGAAAGTGTGTAAGATGTTATGAACTTTTTAAAACAAATTGCTGTGCTAAACTCGATATAAGAAATAATAGTAAATCCCTTTTCAAGTTTATAACAGTGAAATTTAACTAAATTCGCTAATGACCCAGCAGTCGATGTGTCTACTAATAAATGAATAAAATGTTGAGGGTGGGTCTGCTTTCGACCAATTGTCCTGCGATTAGTCGCAGCGGACGTCAATGGCGGTTTTAGTTGTAATAGTTATTTACGAAATCAGAGCAGTTAAAATATGAATATTGAACATGGTTTTATCCTCTTTGTAAGAATTCTAATAAATTAGTTTTCATTTCATTGACTACTCATTCTGACAAGGATACTAACAGACTGATGTTGATATTTTTAATAGAAGATCGTGGATTAGTTCTCAGATAATTCGAGTAGTTGTTCTGCAGCATCAGAAGTGTCTATCTTTTGTAAGCTCCCACTTTCTTCCCTCGTCGATTTACAATTTTCAGAGGCAAAACTTTGAGAGTTCAATGCTGACAAAATTTTGGATAGATTGATTATAAGTGATTCCGGGCGCGTCAAATACTGAGGTCATTAGTTCCTTAAGTGTAGTGCATGTTTTATTCGGGAGGTAGCTGTAGTCTTCCCCCGCTATACGGCAGGATCCGGCGCCGACCTACAGTCGGTTAGCGGGGTTTCCCTCAACCAGGGATCTCCACCAGAAGGACACCGACCCACCTAAGACAAGCTCTAAGCTCTCGACTGGTCCCCCGGCATGTGTGGTAGTGTAGTGTATTTTAGTGTATGCATAAAGGGTGACAATAGAACAAGGAAGAGGTAGGAAAGATCGCACGCGGTCCAAGTGGTCCGTTTGTTAAGGGACTGCTCCGGCACTCGCTTAGTGTTGATCGGAGAAACCACGAAGAACTACCGATCAGAACAATCGGAGGATAGAAATATCCTCCAGACAGCAACGAAATTCGAACTAGCTGACAAGTCGGTGTCGAAAATTCTGCCACCGTCTGGACTCGACCTAGGACCTCTCAGTCAGAGGGACTGCAGTGACATCAATTGATGCCCTGAGCAATCGCTCCTGGTCGACGGTTTTGGATTCTGACTCAATCGTATTGTAGGCATTGAGGACCACATTCTGGTACATTGGTTCATAAAAATATGTCGTATTCAAAACTTTCAAAAGAAAACAATCATTTTCCACCTTACTTTAAAGCGCTTTAAAAGTTTGAAATAAATTACTATGAAATTCATTACGCCATCCTCATGTATTGTGAAGGGAGATTGCAAAGTTAAATTAAAAAGATGAAAAGAAATGGTATGAAATAAAACGCTATGTTTTTCCTAGAATGCATGATAGTATTTGTTTCTAAAATCACGGAAACATCTAAATCGCATTCTCGCAAACGCCTTTCTGGGCAATAACACTCATTACTGTTATTACGTTTCTGATGAAAAGCTGGGAAATGTATTAGAATACAACGTTGAGTTGTAGATTCAGGCCATGTATGAACTTCGAAGCTTGGTACTATCATAAAAATACGATAGTTTACTGGAATGTGAATATTAAAACAAATAAAGCAGCTTTTTGCATTTTAAATCACTAAGTTTTAAAATTAATCAAAAAGAATTAGCTATTGGGCTTCAATTATTTCGACTTGTTAATTTTTATGATGTAAATTAGTTAATTTAATTAACAGTAATTAGTTAGTTTCCTTTTTACGTCATTTTTACTGCACTATTCGCTTATTTCATTGATTTTAATATAATTTTATTGGTACTTACTTAAAACAATATTTACGAGGTACAACAAATGTTAACCATAGTATTCCTGAGTAGTCTATTCCATTTCTACGCTCATACATAGTATTATCAGCTGTTGTGAGTACCAATTCCAAAGTTTTCATGCTGAGTTGACTTGAACAAGAGGAAGAAGCCTCGCTACATCAGAAATATAATCAACAGCTTGCGTTGTTCATTTAAAGTGGTTTTTAATAAAAATGTTACGTCATTTTTCTTTGTTTTAGAGGCATTTTCCAAGCATTTTAAGGGCATTTACTGGATTTTTGGCAATGTTTTAGATCATCACAATCCGCCCCCTAATGATAAATAAATGTTATCATGAATAAAATTTTTAAATAATGATTTCTAGTTACTATTTCAATTGAGATGCATCAGCGATTCAGTTATGTTGATAATTCAGAATTATATGAGTTTTGGCACACAGAGCCATGCGTTTTAGAATGAACATTTTATTTTACATTTAGGAGCATCACAAGCAAATTGTAAATCATATGTTAGTGAAATCTTCAGGATAAACTTTTTTTGCATAGTTATATATATATATAATATATATATTATATATATATATATTATATATATATTATATATATATATATACTGATTTAATTAAATTCGTGATTTTTTTGCAACAAACATACACTCTTTAGACAAAAAATGTACGAATATTGCTCTAACATTTTTGCCCATAGAGAATGACTTCATTTTTCAACTCGTAAAGAGTAGAAATTATCGTTCACAATTGTGGTAAATCCGTAAATAGCACTTCCCACTTGTCAAGAGGGCTGACGGCGGCGGCGCGGCGCAGGAAATAAAAGGAAATGGTGAAGTCAAACCGGAAGTTCAGTCATAGTCGACCACAACGCGAAAAGCACCCGGGCATTAACATACCAACCCGCTGCAACCGCTTGTCGGTTGCGGCTCCTCAGCCCGCGTCCCTGAATCGTAACCCCAACGACACTGCACAAGCCCGCCCACCCCCTTCTCTCCGGACTTCCTATCGCCCTCCCCGCCAAGCTCAAACTCTGCCCCCTCAACGTCACGCTGATGCACATCCCCGTCAACTGCCGGCATATGTAGTGGATCAGGGCATCAATTTACCTCACTGTAGTATTTCTCGTGCAACTTTTCTTGAACGATGACCTTGCTTCCCACTCTAGTGCACAATAATCAGTTGAAGGCCAAAGCTCGCAGCAGGCACTGATGACAACATTCCAAACACATCTTAACTGGCGTGAAATAGAAACAATTTTGTTTAGAAGACGAGAACGTCTGGCTGTGATTTTCTTTTACAAATCTAAAGAAATGACCGAAGCAGGTGAAGATGCATCACAGGACATACCTCGAACTCATGAGAAAGTTACAGCGCAAATTATTAAGAAAGTTGCGAAGACGTGACTGATTCTCCAGAGATAGGCATTACTGCATGAAATGTAGTGGCCGCTTTCGTAACTAACACACACACTCTACCCGCATTTCTTCAATCCATCATTGAACAAAAGTTATGCGAGTAATACCTCTGGCTCAGAAGTCCTAGGTTTCGAGTCCCGACAGTGATAGGATTTTCGATACTAGGTACACAGCTGGTAGGTCCAATTCATCCTCTGTTAGGAGGAGAATTCTAGCGGTCAGCTGCTCTGATCGGTAGTTTTCCGTGGTTTCGCCGATCAACACCAGGCGAATGCAGGAGCAGTACCCTAACAAATGGGCCACGGACCGCGCGCGATATTTCCATCTTCTTCCTCGTTCTCTCCTTACCCCTTACTTACACACCCTTACACGTACATGCACTGTACAACCGCGCATACCGGGAGACCAGTCGAGAGAGCTTGCCTTGGCTGTGGCGGAGCCCCGCTGTTCGGAGAATCCCCTCTAAGTAACGCGAAGATCGGACCCGGATCTCGCCATTCAACGGGGGATATTCATCGCCAACTCCCCCGAAAATGCACTACACTTACGGGACTATTCACAATAGCCGTTGACGCGTCCGAAATCAATATTCAATCACTACCCCTTTTAAGACATGCCATTCCCTAACAACCCAGCTCCTTACGGCTAAATTCCTTTCGCTCTTTACTCGCATCTCTCATTCTTTACATCCTGCTCCTTATATCGCCGCTTTACGCCTCCTACCCCGACCTGCGACTCCCCAATTTTCTCGTATCTTTTTCCCGAACGATCTCTCACTACTATCATAATTATTACTTACCATACATCTTCACCAGTACATCCAACGTCTTATATACTCATTGCCATGAAACAGCGATTCAAAACCTTTAATTCATTTCGAAGTATCTTCGCCTCCACTTCAGACACATACTCACTCTTCCTCTTACATAGCCACCTACTCCTTTTCGCCTTTCCTTTCTCTGGCTCTTACCTATCAACCCCATTCGTGTCTTATTTCTAATATTTACTAACGTCACTCTTACTTTTTTCTGTGCTCTTCCTAACTTCTCTCCACGACTCTCCTCATGCAGACACACTCCTTCACATCTTGGTTCTATCTTTGCCCTTTCAACACATCTCGTCCCTTCACTTTCTGTTCTGACTTTCCCCTATTCTACCCTCATCTCTTCTTTCCACTCCTCCAGTTCCCACTCCAACATATCTACCCCATCCACTTCCCGCCTCTAGTCTTCCTGTTCTCCCCGCCTGCTGTCCTATCCGGCATTCTTTGCATTAACACTCCATGCTTTCCCACATCTTATCCCTTAATACTCTACATTTAAGGCTCTCAGACCGGCCTGGCATATCTTCAACCTATGCGGAATGACCACAGAGGAAATTTCGCGTCACTTGTTGCCTTATGAGCACGTTCAGTCCTGCGCGGCAGGCGATCGTCACAGCAGCTAATTGACAGCGTTTTCTTACCTGTGGATTTGGGATCGCAGTCGGGCGCGTTTCGACCGCTGACACCCGAGTTTCGAGGAAGTCCGCCCGCCTTCGGGAGTCATAATTGACGCTCCGGCGTGAACGGTGTCGCGGATTCCGTCGCCGCCTCTAGCGCGGAATGTTCCGCACCGCACCCGCAGCGGATTTACCGCAGCAGTCTGTGGGAGCCTTTACTTTTCCTTCCTCTGCACTCTCCATCTCCCTCCCACTTGCCACCCCCCCCGGGGGCTCCACCGCTTTGAATGCCCAGTCTCCCTAGCAGCAATCGGGCGACCGCCCTGGCGCCTCGCCGCAATGGCCGCCGCCATCACAATCCTCATTTCCCCCCAGGCGACCTCCCTCGGATGCTTTCCGCTGATGCAGTCGCCCGCACTCTGCTCCACCACTTGGGGCGCCCCGGGCGGGCCGCAGTCGTTGGCCTCTCTCAACGGACTTCCCTCGCTTGCTTTCTGACGGCGGTGTTGTCGCTTCTCGGGCTTCCGCCGCTCTTCACACAACTCTTACCACATTCTCTTTCAACTTTCCGATTTTCTTCTTTAATGTTGATTACGTCGGAAATTCTTCTGAGAAAGTTTTACCGTCCCTATGACTTTTATGGTTTTCCGTCCTTCGTCGAAGTAATCGGTTAGTGATAATTCAATATTTTTAATGTTTTATTTAATACTCATGTCTGTAAACCGTGGAAAACTGGTAAATGTTCTCTATAATATTAATTTTGTATCGAACTCTAATATTATTTACTGATGACATTACGTTTTACTTTACTTTGCAAATATGAAGTCGGCCTTAGAAATGTGAAAATATTATTTCCTCTTACTCCTACTTCTTAACTGTCTTTACATTTTTCGAAGTTTGAATGTATATAATCTTAAACAGGTATGTAGAATCTTGTCAAGAGGTTTGCAAAATATAAGACATTTCTCTTGTAGTAACTGATTTTCGCTGATACTTAAAAAGGACTTTGAGTTCGGTTTAGAACCACTACGTTTATATAAGATAACATTTTAAAACGGAATGTTTTACTTCTATCAGATAGGCAAAATGTAGCAGAATTTAATGAAATCAGACACTAATGAAATTAGTTTTACTCGCAAACATTAAAGAATATCCACACTCACAATAATATTTCTTCCTAAACATGAAGTATTTTCTTGACTTTTACGCCTGGACCATTGTTATCAAGCCACCGCATTTGAAAGGAAGGTATCTTCTTCGTCCTCTTTTCCAAACAGTTGCTCGGGGCCGTCTCCTTCGCTTTTCCATCAATTGCTTTCCCAGTCCTTCCTCGACCTCAGGCACAACCATTCGCTTGACTGAACTTTACACACACGCACGCACACACGCACACGCACACACACACACACACACACACACACACACACGGAGAGATGAGAATCAAGGGGTATTGTTGAATGACAAAGGGAACGTCTTGTGAAAGAAATCGATCCAGCACACGATCCTGAGATTGTGAAGCTGGTCTGAACGCACTAGGTCACCAAACATTATTAGCTCCTTTGTATTGCTTCCTCGTATTTCTTTGGTCGTCCGCAGTTCTTAGCCTAAATCGACAAACGCTTTATTTCAGTCAAAAGCGTATCAGTAAATTCAGCGGTAGTTACTTCACCTGTTATCCTCCAATCTGTCAGCATCTCCATTTCTGCCATTTTCACTTCCGACGCGAAGTCAAGGCATTGGCACTTTACCTTATCTTAATTATCTGCGCACATAATAGAAGCAATACACTAAAAAGTTTTCCTGAGACAGTTAACTCTGTAACTTGGATGCAGGAATAGCATGAAAGACCTGTTCTGTCAGCATTCGTTGCTTTGCATTACAGCTACTTTGCGTGCTAGTTTTACATCAGTCATTCTCAAAGCGGTCGACATCAATCCCCTGGGGTTGATATGAACCCATTTAGTTCTCGCCAGTGTCAATCAAAAAACTGCTCGCTCCAATATTTCTTATTAAATTATTATTATTATTATTATTATTATTATTATTATTATTATTATTATTATTATTATTATTATTTTCATTATTATTGTTATTATTATTATCATCTATTGGTTATTTTGAAATATGTATCTTCATTTATTATCAACCCCCCTGAACGCCGAGACGTCGCCAAAAGAACAAAATAAATACAAGGAAATTGCATTACTTGAAAGATTGATCAAATCTCACTATGTAGTACAGCTTGTAGGTGAGGATGCTACAAGTTGAATATCATTATCTGGTTATCACCCTATCTGACGCTCCAGTCCGATCCCGGTATTTTACCATTCGCCATGGTTACTGAAGAGTCATGAAGATTCAACTACCGTATTGATTCCTTATTAGTTCGACCATCTTCACCGCACTACCAGTTTCATTGTCATTTTTTGCCCGCAAGACCAGCGATGATGCCTGCCTCACACCCCTACTGTTAATACAAAACTTAATATTTAAAATGTTCTGTGCTTTTTTGGAAATATTTCTAATTCTGAATTACACAGTTAGAGCGGGAGTAATTTTACTTTTTGTCTTTGTTTTCTTTTGAGTTCTTGCATTGGCTCTTTATTGCCTTTGAATTTCACTGAAAAGCACAATGCGTTCCTGAAATGTGCTACTGTCGACTCGGGTTGGGACTGTATTGGCCACTTGGGGAACCTAAGCTCTAGATCAAAGACACTGGCAATTGCCTTTTTCTGCTCTGCGGACCTCGTTCTGACTACTCAACCTTACAGTCGTATTACAAACGCTTCTAGTAACATACAAGGAAATTGTCCTTTGTCTTTTTAATCTCGTAAGCCTTCTTCGTTCTTTTCATCTGTACTTTATCCTGTGCCTCCGCCTTGTCTTTATCACTGCCTTGAAAGTTCCCTGTCCACCTCCTCTCTTCTCTATTTCTCTTTCTTTCTTTCTTTCTTTCTTTCTCTCCATCTCTCTCTCTTTCTCTCTCTCTCTCTCTCACACACACACACATACACACACATACACACACATAATACATGTATCTGCCCCTTTTACCGAATTCACGAATTCTTTCTAACCGTTCTTCAAGTCTCGCAAAAATCTCTATCAAACGTTTTCGCAATTTCCTCGTTTCCAGAAAAAAGGTCATAGCTTCTATTACTTTTGTCCCCCCACAATTTGAAAATGATTGTGAAATTCACAAAGAATGATATTTTATTGGATAAAAAGAAGCGGAAATTGAATTTAAACTGCAAAGTTTATTGATTGCCATTCAGAAGTGGTTAAGGGTACATAAATTAATGACTAGTGTTAAAAAGACTACATACATAATGTTAAATAGTGGAAGAAATATAAAACTCTACGCACCACCGACGTCAGGGAAATACATCGGATATGAAATATTTCGGAGGACTAGTAAGTTTAATTTTGAAGTCATCGCCCTTTCTTTGTTCCTATCTACAATTCATTCAACCTTGGCCATTCATCTACATCAATTCATGTAGCCGCTTCGTCTTTCCTCGTTATTTTTTTTGCCGCTACCACTACGCATTTCTTCCCATTCTTTGGCTTCCGTCTCCACCAGTTATTCGCCTCCCACTGTTTCCACATTCACCGGTTCTTCCTCTCCCCGTTTTCGCCTCCACCAGTTATTTCTCTCCCCATTTCCGCCACCATCAGCTGTTTCTCTCCCCGTTTCCACCACCACCTGTTGTTTTTCTCCCTGTTTCCGCCTCCACCAGTTCTTTCTCTGCTCGCTTCCGCCTCCACCAGTTCTTCCTCTCCCCGTTTTCGCCTCTACGAATTCTTCCTCCCCCCATTTCCGCCTCCACCAGTTCTTTCTCTCCCCATTTCCGCCTCCACCAGTTCTTTCTCTCCCCGTTTCCGCCTCCATCAGTTCTTTCTCTCTCCGTTCCTGCCTCCTCCAGTTCTTCGTCCTCCCCCTATCCGCCTCCCCGGTGGCCCATCCGTGCCCCGTCCCCGGGCCGCGACCACCGACAGCGCGGGCGCGCGCTCTCGGAAGCAATTCCGCCGGATCGACCAGCGTTTGTTTGCGGCGCGGACGCGCTCTATCTTCATTGCAAATTGGCGCCGGTCGCCCCCCCCATCCAACCCCCCACGGCGGACGAAGGCGGAGGGGTGGGAGGCGGAGACAAAGCGCAGGGCCCGCGGCGCCGGAAGTGCCTTGGCCGACCGGAAGCCGCTCTGAGGAAGAGAATGCCTTCGCCTCCACTGCCCGGTCTGCGCGGTCGCCGCTATTGATGTCGCAGATAAGGTCAGGCGGAAGGAGCCGAAGACATGCCACGTTGTTTTCGCATTCATTGTAATTGTATTGGTTCACGAATGATCCTGAAGGAAATTAGGGCGGTGGCAGGATTTTTGACACCAGCTAGATAAGTAGGTCGAGTTCAGTCGCTGTCTGAAGAAGAATTCTGGCTGCCAGCTGGTCTGGTCGGTTGTTTTCAGTGTTTCCCGATAAACACGAGGCCAATGCCAATTCAGAACGCTAATGGACCACACGCGATCTTTCCGTTCCATTTCTTTTTCTATCCTAACCCCTTTATTACACACACACACACACACTAACATGCACTGCTCTACCACACAAGCCAGAAGACCGGTCGGAAGAGTAGAGCTTGTCGAGCAGTTTCGATAGAAATTCGAGCAGTTTTGGGAGAAAAAATGTTTAAAAAATTAAAATTTGCCTAATTTTCATACAATATTATGCATATTTTTGAAAAATTGTACATTACTTTATTTCAAGATTTTTCAAAGACAGATTTTTCCGGAAAACTAATTCTGGGGCATTCTGTATGATTAGAATAGCAACTTCGTACAAGATCACGTCATAATGACGACCAGCATTCACACACTCCACAAGCCAAAAATAGAAGACTAACGGGGACCGGATCAAAATAGGTGGAGGGTCTTAATCGGCCTGCCAGCCACGAGATGTCCACGTGTAATTTAATATTAATAATAATAACAAAAACAATAATAATAATAATAATAATAATAATAATAATAATAATAATAATAATGATTTGACAGCAAATGAGCGTAGGCCAGGGGGCAATTAATCAAAAAAGAAAGTTAAAAACACAAATTAAAAGAAACAATACAAACAAATATTTGAAAAGATAATAAAATGGAACGTTATACGTAAAATACGTGTATATAAATAACACAAAACGTTTAAAGAAATGTTCACTAAAGAGAAAAGCTCTGAGAACAACTCCATAGAAGGCAAGATACAACAGAGCGTAGAATCTAATAATGGAATAAAATATGTAAAATCTGTTTATGAAAAAAATAAATGTTCAATGTCTCTTCTTGTATATTATTGTAATAAAAGGAAACTATTTATAAGCCGCTAATGATATTGTTGATGCTAAAATAAATAAAGTAATTTAAGAAAATAGTGCAATGAACAAAAGATACGAACAGAGTTTCTCTTTTTTCTTGTTTTTCTCCCTGGAAGTAGCAATTTGCCGCTCCAGGATATGTATCGCCCAGAACCTTTCTCCTGTACCAGGTCTCGCGTGTTGGATCGAAAAGTTTGAAATTTATAAGACGGTCGTCGGCACACTGGCGCTGGCTTGGAGTTCGTAATGGCAAAACACCTCTCAATATATTCAAAATATTACCATATGAGCCGCGGAGCAACAAAAAAACACGCAGTACATTATCATTTTAAAGTACTTAACGGTATTTTTATCTTTGTTTTCCTTACTTTTTTTCACTTTCACGCTAGCAAAAAATTTCGAACATGTAAAAGCTTCTTGTAGCAAAATGTAAGCGTACGAGAAAATAATTTAAGATACCTGAAACTTGTGCACCAAGTAAATCTATTCACGAGCTGGGGCGCTGGGTGGTTTCAGTGAATTTTTCACTGGCGAACATAGATTTCAGATTATCTGCTCATCGAAAAATTTCACGCTGCAGACAAATCGGAAATTACGTGCGTTGGAGATTGGGAAGGGCAACGAACGGCGACGGGCGCCATGGGAGGGGGTGGAAGCGGAGAGAGAGAGAGAGAGAGAGAAGGTGGAAGCTGTGGAAGTCCGAAAATTGCTCAGAATAAAGTAGCACAAGGTGATATATCAATAAACGACACGTTATTCTAATTGCTAATGTTCATAATTGGATGTTAGAACTTAATGCGTATTGGAGAGACAAGTTACTGAGGCTCCTGGCGTTGTTATTGATAAACTGTACCGATATTTCACATTGACTGGTATATTATTTTACAAAACTCTTTGAAGAACACATTAACAGTTTTCCATCTTCTTTTTCCAATTTTCATTTTACATGTGAAGCAAATTGTGGTGGGAAAATGGCGGGTGGTGTGTCGTGGAGTGACGATGGGGTGACGGGTAGTACGAGTGGAGGGGAGTGGGGGTAGTGTGGAGTATGGGTGGTGGGAAATGTAGGTGGTGGGGAAGTAAGGTGACGAGGAACGTAGTAGAGGGGAGCGTGTGTGGCGGGGAGCGTGTGTGGCGGGGAGCGTGTGTGGCGGGGAGCGTGTGTGGCGGGGAGCATGTGTGGCGGGGAGCATGTGTGGC
>BOPP01000006.1:15540215-15566533 GCA_017312745.1 Gryllus bimaculatus | reverse complement strand
GTGGTATGGCGAGGACGGAGCGCGATACCAGGGTGGCGGGGGAGCGTGGGTGGCGGGGATAGCGTGGGTGGCTGGGGGGAGCGCTGGGGTGGCGGGGAGCGTGGGTGGCGTGGGACTGTTTGCGAGGGTGAGCGGGAGTGGCTGGGAGGCGTACTTTGACTGTGAATTGCGGATAGTCAGGAAGAAGGGACAAAACGGCTGGGTGACGTGAGATTCGGGAGATGGAGCGAGGAGGCGCGTGGTTTAAGATATAGTACAAGGAGCTGGGCTGATGGGCGGCGTGGAAGACGCAAAGGGCGAGGGCCGGGCTGGAGAGGGGAGAGGGGGGCGTCAAACCCTAATATAAGCAGTGAAAGCGGCCAGAAGCGCACGGGGGTGATGCACAACCTCCTCCGGGCTTCACCGTTCGATACGCCGCGTCGGATCTGCTATCACCCTTATGTAAACAACCGGATCGAACGCCTTAAATATAGTTTTTCATAAGCCGCGCGAAGATTTATGAATTCAAATAAGGCAGGGCCAAAGCCGCTGTAAGATAATAAACATGCACACGGGATAAACGAACGGGCTTTCGAAGCAACAGACGGGGCATTGTGTGAACAGGCCTGATGGAGACCGCCCCTCCCCCACGTACAGCCAACTCATCCCTTCCTACCTAATCAAACCACCCCTGCACCGCCGCATCTACTAGGTTTTTCGCCTCTACCACACCTCCCAAGCCACCCTCCGCCCGCCTGTCCTCCGTTTGTCGGCTCTCTCTCTCCCTCTTATTCGGCTTCAGATCCTCCTAACCTCTGTATAACCTACCTGACATACACCAATCCCCTATCACCTCTCAGCATCCTAAAATCCCATGTTTGCCATAATCAATCAAAAACATTCTCAACGAAAATCAAAACACTCACTAGGAAGATGTTGAAACGTGGGGGAATTTATCGCATAACAAAGTAATGACGAGTTTGGCATAAAAAATTCTTCGGCTTTAGATATTTAGCAAGCTTACTAAAAGATATTAGCGAAAGGACAACCTGTCCATAAACAAAAATATATTTAGTTTAGTATTTAAATAAAACTTACATTAACCAATATGCCATGAAGCATAATTGGTAACACGTAATAGAATAACTCTTATTTTTTCCCTCGTGCGCATAACAATATCATAATTAAAAGTATACTCACATTCATATATCGGGTTAACGATTGCTTTTTGCTTTCATTGCTGCAATATCCTCCTGTATTTAACCAAGCCTTATCCTTCTTTTACCTTGCGACGGAACAAACATTTTTTTTCTTACCAAGATAGAACTTCAAGTAATCAATCAAGAGAAATGTTTTTCATTCTTCGACAGTCTGGAAGATCGTTTACTAATTTTGTGCAAAGTGAGACAACGGGTATAATTAATCTATTTGAATTAAATACACTAATTGAAACTTAAACAACAATAAATTGAAAGGTTTCTTCTGAATCCCCTGATCTCTCCTGTTTCGCGGTTTTCATATTCCTCCCCCTTCATGGACGAAAAGCTGGGGATGCTGAAGAACGGGACCCACCTTCGCAATCCGCACACTCCCTTTGTGATTTCATATCCTTTTATTCATACCGCTCTTACATCTATTCAAAATTGATTGTTCTATTTTTCATGGTAGGGAAATCTAAATATTTTGAAAATGGTTTTCATTCGATTATTCTAATCAGAACCTTTATCTTTCTCTTAGCTGCCTTTCTGTATTGCCCCCTCGTTCTGTCACACTTTATGCGGGTTACCGAAATAATGCTTGTTTTCCGTCGCCTGTATGGCTCTGTCGGCAAGACCGACGACGACCAACGTCGACACGAGGTCAATTAGGTACTGTTACTCGTGGTTTCACAATGCAGAAATGCGTCTATAAATCAGATGATGGTTGTTGTGTGCCTTTGGAACAGTATAAATTAATTATGCCAACATCGCCCCTCTTTTTTTAAAAGATGAAAGAAATTGGATTCACATTGCTTAAAAAACTGAGTGGATTTGAAGTCTCGTAATACCAAATAAAGAAAAGTGAAAAAGAAAAAAAAAAGGAAAAAAAAAAAGTAATGGCGTTACGGTCGATAAGCTCAGAGTTATAAATTAATATAATAACATTAAAAATTTCACTACTAAATAAAAAATTTAATTCACGACTTGCCAGCCCACACAGTGTAGAACAACAAGAAAAAAAACAACAACAGCACATAAATCAAAGAACAAACACAAACGAACAAAACCAGAGACAACAGATATCAGGATACCACGCTCTTAGAAGAAGAAGGATGGTGTTTGCGAGGTTCTCCCCTCCCCTAACACCTCCTCTTTGGGTGCGGATCCGAAATTAAGTCAAAGTAGAAATAAAAGCGAGTGGGACGAAAGGACTAATAATGAAAACAGATCAAACATAAAATAAACATGCAGTGAGCACATGGGGGGAAGAAACAAAAAAAACTATGGAACGTGCAGTTTTTTTTTTTTTTTTTGACACCAACGAACTATTCCAATATTTAAGACAATAGCAATTTTATTTCAAAACCTGCATAAAAATCTCGTTGTCGCACTCCCGCCAATAGCAACTCCGTTTTACTTCTTGTGGATCCTGCTTTTTCGCTATACGGCTTATTCTGTTTTTCGATCCTCTACCTCTTATAACATTGCTCCTGATTTCCCGGCGCGCAACGTTTGTGACGTCAGCGAAAGCAAACTTCGCATCAATGTTGCCTGTTCTAAATATCAACCTCAAATACCCCAAACTGTGTCACGGGAAATTGGGTAGTAACACTTCATAATATTTCCACTAAACTGTTGATAAATAGACCCTTTGGATGAACAGGGTGGCCAACTTAATTTCCGTAAGTTTTGAAATTGATGCAATTCAGACATAAGATAGAGAGATATATCTTCCTGTACAGTAGTGAATTTAACAGAAAGCTATTTGTCCACAGATTGGCAGCACGAGTGTATTCTACTTTTTTAGCAGAATTTAGAACTTTATCACACTAACGACATATTTCCTTATGAGTTTGTCGGTTGATGATGTTATTAATTTCAAATGAAGTCACAACCGCATGTATCTTTTAATTTTAATTGTCCTGGATATTCTCGTCTGAGATTGTTTTGTTTGAAGAAAATCTGTTGGGTGATTTTTTTTTTAAATTTGGACAACATTTTATTGATCTCGTTAATAACCATTGTTTGAAAACTTGCGAAAGGGGTTCAATGACACGGATTACGACGAGAACCTAAACGGTTCTTCGAAACCTCATGACCCACCTGCCAAAACCGGACGAAATATTTTAAGTTGAAATGCGAAAAAATAAACTGGCAAGCCCTTGTCTCGTGCCTGCCCCCCCTCGCTCCCTCCCTCGGGGCTCATCGTAGCCAGGGCGCGACTTCACCGCTGCCCCGACCGGCCCCTGGCGTTCGCCTCCCTCCCCAACGCTGCTGGCGCGACCCGCGTGCACCACAGGGAATTCCCCTGCGATTCCTCCTCGGGGTGGAGGGGAGCACGTGGGGAAGACGGGAGCAGCGCCGACGTCAGCGACAGGGAAGCCAAATTTCGGTACTCGCCCATTCCATTTGTTCACCCTCCCTAGTGTTAATTGTCGGGAACCCTTCACAGGAGACAGCAGCAGCGGAGGGCTCGTCGGAGCCGGAAATGCTGTAAGGTAAATTGGTTGCGGTTTGAACTGCCCGTTTGCTTTCTTGGCTGGGAAGGTCGTCGTCAGCTCCTGACGAGGAGCATCTCAAGAACGGGAACTTATTTTGGAAGCCAACACGCCTTTTTTCTAATACTGCCCAGTTGACAATCAACACGTTTGCAATTGAATTGATGTCTTATTTTACGCTGGCGAGACTCCAGGCCATGATGCCTATTCCTTCCGTTGACCAACGGCAAATTTCGCTACGCTCCTTTCACCAACTAAGCGGGGAGGAAAGGGAGGTGTTTCGTGTGGCGACGAAACACGCGATTTGAAATTTAGCTCAGAGACGTCATTCTAGGCTTGAGGTCTTTTACATGCTAGTAAATCTATACATGGAACAGCCGGCTTTTACTTCCCCACCGAAGGAAGGAGTACTAGGATTTTTTCACTTTAAACATCCACGGCTTCGATCAGGTTGAACCCACCAATTGAGTGTAACAGATCCGGCTATCCATAACACACATCGCCCCGCAAACACCAATCGCCAGCCCGCGTACGGGTCAAAATACGTCCATCGTACAGGAAATGATGGATGATGAATGATGATGATGATGGAACTGATGGTGGTTGGGTGGGAGTGGTAGTTACCAGAGTCCATGCAGACGATGGAATACCGAAAGATCTTCTTTGCTTCAGGGGCAATGCATGCGGAGTTGTGCGGCGGGCAGAGACAAGTTGACGACGACTGGTCTTCAATGCCTCCGCCTCCCCTTTTCCGTGCACAAGATCACAAGTCTTTGTTTGGCGTTTCCTTCAGATCCAGCAGATGATGGAGTTTACGTACGAAGGGGGTTGTTGAAGAATAGGCGAAACTTTGTCAATGAAATCATCTTTGTATAAGATTACGTGGGTGTTAGAAGCCAACCAACCACAGGGGTGGGGGTTTTGGGGAAAAAAGCATTCCTGCCTTGGCGCGGAGGACTCGAACGGGAACCACAAACAGCACCCTCGGCTTCGCATTCTTTGAAAAACGCGCTGCTGCGCCAATAGGCAGGCAACGCAAAGAACGAGGATACCTTATAATTTACGCACTTGCTGGCACTGCTATAAAATAGGAGAAAAATAGGTAGATTTGATGGAGTAGCAAAGAAAGGATGCCTAGAATAAGGGAATGTTACGGCTGGCCTGTGTGTTAGGACGCTTCATATGAGGAGTAATGCCTGGATATGGCTTTTTCCTGGCAGTCGTATATCACAATCCATCCTAAAATTCTGTCGATAACGTTAAATGGGGGTTTCCGTTTGTCGATACCAGGAGCAAAGAAAACGAAGCATAGCCGATATTTAATTAATTTGAACTAAATGAAGTGCACGTTTTTTGTTTCTTCAATACGACAGTTTTGGGTCAAAGAAATTTCTGTTAACGCTTTACCTGGGACGGGAGACTGGGCAGAAGAGAGGACGGGGATGAAAGACCCAAGAGGCAGGGGAAGGAACATTTTGGAGGAGATCGACGTGGAGTAAGGCGGTGGAAGGAGAAAGGGAGGGGTGTGGCGATGAGTGGGAAGAAAAAGAGGGCGAAGGTGGGGGAGGCAGAGGAGGCACAGGAGGCACAGGGGGCAGAGGAGGCAGAGGAGGAACAGAGGGAGGCACAGGGGGCACAGGAGGCATAGGAGGCACAGGAGGGGAGATGCGGGGAGAGGCCGGGGATCAGGAGGGGGAAGGCGGGAGTGTTTGTATACTGCGCGATCGCCTCCGTGCGGCTGAGGATTCTCGATGGGTTAGTAGGGGAAGGGTTTGGGGTGGGGCGAGGCAGTTGGGAAGGAAGAGAAAGGAAAGGGCGATGCGAGGAGAGAGACAGAGGAGGCAGAGGAGGGCACAGGGGTACGGGGGCACAGGAGGCATAGGAGGCACAGGAGGAGTGGTGGCGGAGAGGCGGGGTAGAAGGGGGAGACGGGAGTGTCGTTACTGCGGCAATCGCTCGCGTGCGCTGGGATTCTCGATGTGCTTGTAGGGGAAGGGTTTGGGGGGTGTGCGAGAAGTGGGAAGGAAAAAAAGAGGGCGATGCGGGGAGGCAGAGGAGGCCGGGGCACAGGGGCACAGGAGGCTAGGAGCACAGGAGGAGTGGTGGCGGGAGAGGCGGGGTAGGAAGGGAGAGACGGGAATGGTCGTTTCTGCTCCGCGCGAAATCGCTCCGTGCGCTGGGATTCTTCGATGTGCTTGTAAGGGGAAGGGGTTGGGGCGTGTGCGAGAAGTGGGAAGGGAAAAAAAGAGGGCGATGCGGGGGAGGCAGAGGAGGCAGAGGAGGCCAGGGGACACAGGGGGCACAGGAAGGCATAGGATGGCCAGGAGGAGTGGTGGGCGGGAGAAGGCGGGTAGAAAGGGGGAGACGGGGAGTGTCGTTACTGCGGCGAATCGCTCCGTGCGCTGGGATTCTCGATGGGCTCGTGACGACCGGAGGGCGCTCGTATTTCGTGCGCAGTAAGCAGAGATTTGGGACACAGCTACGGCGTTTGCACCACGCGCGCCGTTAACGTTCAAACCGCACGCCGCAGTTTTACGCGGCCGGGTGCGTTTGAGTTGTGGCCGATCGGTAATTTCATTACACCAGCCGAGAAGTGTGTAAATTCCTGGCCGGTCGGGGCGTGATTTCAACGCGCTTTCCGATGGGCCCGCTGTGCATATCTTTTAAGAGCGGTGCATAATAATAAAAACGGGTTAAAGTGAGAAGGGATTGCTGTTTTTATCAAGTGAGTGTGTGTTTTGCCCCGAAAAAAGCAGCATAACGAGAAATCCATATAAATTACAGTTGAAGCAAATTTTTTGAATAATTCGTTGTCGAAGTTGCAATTGTCCTTTATTCACTTGATGACTAAGGAATTCCTTAATGTGCCCGTTTGCTAATGAAATAAGCACTCCATTTAATTTAAGAAAAATATGAATCCAAAAGCTTACTTCACATGCGGTTTGATGTAATAGCGTTATGTTTAACATTTTTACATTGGAACTATTTTATATAAGCTCTTCGTGGGTGATTGTGGATATGGGTAAATAACTGGAATGGGTTAATTTTGAGAACAAATGGATTTATGGTATCGAAACTTAAAGCAATCTAACAAGCATATACATGTGAAATACAATGTTTATTTGTTAAGCTACAGTTACACCTGCTTCAATGATAAACATATTACGTTTAGTTACGCAAGTCACGTGGAAAGTTAGCCGCTGCTTTACAACTGACCTTTTTTGAAATATTATAGAGATGGGATACGTGTTAGCCAAATTGCACTCCTCATAATATGCTCAAATTTGTTCAACATAGTTTTGGAATAAATAAAAAATATTTTTTAAAAAGCATTATTTCTTTCGATTTACGTGCCGTTTTCTGTTTCAATCAATATTTAGACTCACTTTCATTTTTAAAACAACAAAACTGTTAAGTAAATAGAAGGATACAATATAAAAAGTAGTGACTACGTAAAATAATAAATACATTCTCTTCTGAACTACTACTGACGCCCTTCATTAAAATGTCCCTCTCTTCTGTATATGTCGACACATCTAGTCTATATTTGCTATGGAATTTGTGTTATCATTTCTTGTTACTCTTAATAGAAATTGTGAAATGTAATTTTTAATAGAAAGCAAAAGAGTCATTTATTTCGTTCTTGGTTTACTTAGATATTTTTTTTTCAATATTTCTAGAACACCATACTTTTACAACAGTAATGGTGGAAGAATGGCTACAACTTACATACCTTTGTTATGAGTTATGTTTCTATATTAATTTATAATTTAACCAGCTAGAATCCATTCAAACCTGCGCATTTGTAAAATATTTTTTCATCAGTGGAAATAGCTTCCTACTGGAACTTCAGCATGGAACCAAACCATCCAACGCAGGCTGTGCATGTATTGCATTACATAGCACGAGAAATGTGAGTGGGCAACCCATTTCATATTGCTAAAGCGTTTATTATCGGGCAGATATAACGAAAGAATAAATACAGGCAATTAAATACTTAACATTACTTCCTAAACCTCATCTAATTTTTCATTGCATTAAACTCTATGAGTAGCTCATTACAATTATCATAGTCATTTCGTAAATATATTGTCTTATATTCACAAGAACAATAATAGAATGAGATGTAGGAAGAGACACGATTTTGTCGACTTATCTCGCGGCAATTACCGTTAAACCCGCACGAATTTTATCCCTCCTGGACAGTAAAACATCCCTACAACGCGCGCTGGTGCAATTTTCGCGACGTGTGTCGGAGCCCTCCCGACTACGATCGCGGCGGGCGGGTTTTCGTCCGCTCCCTGGGCCTCGTTAGGCGTCCCAATTGTTTCGCGCGAGCCGTTGTTTTGGCTTTTTGTGCGGCGCGGTTTTTTTTTCTTCCGCCTTTGTCGGCGACTTGCGCGAGTGGCGCGGCCACAGCGCGGGGCGACAGTTTTTTTTCTTTTTTTGGCACGAGACGCGCGTTTGATGCCGCGAGGCGGTTCGCGCTCACCCTTCTGCGCAACCGCCAACGCGCACGGCAGACACACGGGATGGTAGCTGGCAGGGCAGTAGGGTGGGGGCGTCGCGTGTGGGCACACGAGACGGGCGGCAGGCGGTTTTGTTGGGTGCGGTGGGCGGCCTTCTCTTTGATGCCGCCTCTTACAGCTCTTTCTGCGCGGCAATGATGTGCACTTGGGTGTTGGCCGTTAAAGCGGTAAAATTTGTACATCATAAAATACCTATTTGGAGAAGACAAAAGAAACTTTCTGATGTGAGAAAAAGAACAAATTAGGATTTTTTTTATTTTAGCTTTCTTTTATTATATGCTATCAAACATTATCATAATTTTAACGTTTACTATTAAGTTTTCTTATTTTAACGTTCAAGTTTTTTTTACAATTTTATTGTCCACCAATTTTTATTGTTGTTATGTATTATTTCTTTACGTTTTTTATAATTTCCTAACTTCTTTTCCACTTTTGGATTAATAAATATTTATTTGGTCTAATCCTATGAACAGGACGTAGATGTTTTTACATTGATCTATTACACGTAATTTACACTTCATCATAAGCACTTCTATTAAAACACATATACGTATACCATACTTTAAAACCCTGTACACTGGATTCTTCCCAAAAGTTTTCCTCCTTTGGCATGCGTATAATAACTTCTATGCTGCCTTTACAATTTAGTATAGGTGTCAAAATTCTGTCGTATTTTTGATAAGTAATGCGTGAAATCTCAAAACGAGCGATAAAATATTTCTTTTGAGCTGCGTAGGCTTCGCGTACTTTCAGTTCGTCCTTGATGTTATCACTCGGCGAGAATGGAACGAATGCAGGCGAGCGCTCTTTGATAAATATCTCTGTAACGAGCGCATTTCTTTTGTCGAGGGAGAGTTCGTGGCAGAGAGCAAGTCTTCCGACAAAGTTGGGAGGAAATAAAACGCGACAGAGTTGCCGCCGCGTTCAAATATTTTTACGGCAATACGATAACGTTGCCGTTGGCCCTATTATCGTTTTCGATATCGCGTCGGAAATGTTCTTTCCATGTCGGCGCTGTGTTTTCCGTGTTCGTGCGTTGCGACGTCGGTGCTTTGGAATACAAAACTTTGCTGTCGGTGGTGAAATTGGAAATATTATCTATGTACCTTTGCGAGAGGAGAACATCGACAGAAAAAGGACCGACATAGCGGAGCACCTGAGAGGACATGTCATTTTGAATCGTTGGCTGTGACCTAAATATGTTTCTCTAAACAATTTTGCATCGTTCTAGCAAAAACTTCAGAGACTTTTTAAAAAAAATGTCAATTGCAATTTCCAAATGACCGCATTGAATTCCTATAGGGAGGGGTATTTTTTAATTTTAATGAATCGCAGATAATCGCGATGCTGAATCAAACACCGTTCTTTCGATTAGATTTGAAGGGCTCGTAATTCTTGAATAGGCTCGTAATTCTTCTGCATATATTTTCTGCAAAACTTAATAATCAGCTGACATCATTGACGGACATAAACTGACGTCATTGCAATGCCTCTGACCCGGAGGTCCTTGGTTTGAATCTAGGCGGTGGCAGGATTTTCGATAATAGAAAGCTAGGTCGAATTCAGTCTGTCGTGGTTTCTCCGAATAATACCAGGGGAATGCCCCAACAGAACCCTAAAAAACCGGCCAAGGACCGCGCGCGATCTTTCCTTTCTCATCCCACCTTTACTTACAGTCAGTAATAGTTACATACTGATACTAACACACATACCGGGACACCGGTAGGGAGCTTAGAGACCGCCAGGCTGCGGTGGTGCTCCGCAGGTGGGAGATACCTGGTTGAAGGAAAACCCGCTAGCCAACAGTAGGTCGGCGCTGTGTTTCACCATTCAACGGGAGATAACCGCCACCTCCCGAGATACAAATACTCACTGCACTTGTAGTTGACGCGCAGGGAATAACTAACCAATCAATAAATATGGTGCATATTATATCCTGGAGAGTGGTTTGTTCGTCTCCCGCTAAAACGTTATTTCGGCCGCGACCAACTCGTCGGTTTGCGGGGTTTGGCCCCGTCCGGGGATCTCTTGAAGACAAAGAAAATACATAAATAATAGAGAAAGCCACTCGGTTGAGACAGAGAATAGTTTAATAAGAGGAATACACCATGAAAAGAAAAAGCTTTACCGATTTTGCTTCAGAAAAGTTGACAGAAAACTAATTCCCGATTGTAAAAGGGTAATATATTTTTTGCTCGAGACATACTAAGAAAGAAAAAAACGTATTGAATACCAATAGTAGGTAGGTTATCGTTTAAGTTATAAACGTTTGTAAATAAAATCAATTTCATATGAGAGCATGGTAAGTCAGAAGAATTCATCATCCGTTTGTTAGAAGAACATCGCAGAAAAGCTTAAAACATTTTTCGCAGGACATGAATTCTTATTATTACTATTATTTAAACACACCTATTTTTATTTGGAAGGTGAGAACATAATTTATTTTTCTTTTTTCTTTTTCTCAGACTCCTCGCTTAGTGTTCTATCTCAGTTTAAAATCAATATCATGGCATCAAAAATGTTAAGATAAATGAATGCAAAGCCTTCCATAATCTGGGAAATAAAACACCAACCCGTCTATTCCCTCTTAAACAAACTATCAACGAAGCTGTATAAGAGTAAAAAAGATGAAAGAAAAAAACACTCTCGGGCTGAAAGAAGGCTGAAGAGCCTTGTCTCTAGACATTTCGCGCGCGTGGTAAAGGGTGACCACTGTCAGAGAAGCTCTGTAAACCGCTTACACGAAAGCTTTTCGGACAGAGCTTAAGCAGGTAGGCTGCTGGACGGTCTTGGCCTACCATGCTGGGGCTGCGGGACGTGGAGAAGACTTTCCTGCGTGAGAAAACAAGTCTAAGCGGCAGACGTTATGAGAGAAAAAAGTACAAAGTACAAAAGTACAAAGTACAAAGTCTTTCAATGTACGGACAGTTATCAAAGTATCACAAACTTTAAAAATACGAATTTTTAATAATGCTATGCTTCAGTGGCTTAATTCATATTTCACCAATGAGAGAGTTTAGAAACGAATTTGTGCATTGTCTCAAATTAAATTATGAAATTCTAGGTGAGTTGAACATGAGTGTACTATTTCGTATAAATAAATACAAATCGTAACTATAAATAATTATAAAGATTTTTTCGGAGTTCAGATTTGTAGCAACCTTGTTATACATATCTCCCCGTCCATTGCCAAAGAGTTGGTTTGTTTATACAACTTTAGTTTAGTTTACATTGTACTGTAAATGTTGCTAGATGAGTAAGATACCGCTCTTAAAATGTTTAAAAATACTTGGGAAATGTAGTGAAATAATATTTTAGACATCGTAAACAATACACATAGGGAGGCTAAAATAATATTGAGGTTTAGTATGCAGCCAATTTGATAGTTTGTCCAATACTTGCCAACGAGCATCGCTAGTCGTGAAATTTAGAAGACTTAAACAAATGCAGTTACTTCACTTTTCCAAACTGCGAGTGGAAAACAATTCTTTCTGAATAATTTAACGCATATTTTTTTACTCTGAACTAAAATATAAAAGAGAATTATCTCTTTCGACATTTCAACTCAAAACCAAACTCAACCAAATCCAAGAAAAGCAATTTGAAATTAATGAAATAAAGGAAGCAAGTGTACAAAATAGCGCCGATGTACGCAGTTTCGTAAACTTCCTCTGAAGATGCAATACTCTGAAAGGCGGGGAAGAAAATATATTTTCAATCAGATACAGAATTTTCAATATAATTATAGGTTGTTACCGAAAGTTTTGCAAACAAAGCAAACACGATTAAGTCTTTAAAAAGGCCACGGGTGAAGCAGAGAATTTGAAACGTCTAGAGTGAATAGTGAACCAATAATAAGTCGCAATAGCGAGTCGCTCAGTCTATAGAATATCAGCAGACGGAAGCACGAGAGAAAGCACCTCGTCACTTCACAAACAGATCTCGCCAATACACACGTTGGTGTGTCCCAAAAAGATTTGAAGCCGCTGACAATTCCAGATAAAGATCTTTAAAGATTTTCCTCTTTTCATCGCAATAAGAGGAAATTCCAATAATATATAAAACTCTACAGTAAAGCTCTAGTTTTCACATTGTATTGATAGATGTTGGGCACATTGAGTCAATTTATAAACGTCTTTGTAAAAACTACAGGTATAAAAAAAGATGACCCAAAATGCGGTTTTTTAAACAAAGAAAAAAGTGTTGTCTTCCAAAGCCTTCCAAATTCAGCAATGCGCTTGGACTCATTCAAACTGAAGATCGTTGACAGCGACTGCTCCAACATTTTATCTACGAAGACGCCGATGCAGACGAAATGTCTGCAGGGGAAAGAGAGAGAGGGGGGAGAGGGAAGAAAAGGAGAGAACGCGTAACCCGTCGCTGGCGCCCGGGGCACAACGCGCTGCGTCTCCATACGTCACATCCCGCTCGCGTTCCTCCGGTAATCTAATAGAGAGAGGGAATTGTGAGCTCGGCAGTAACTCATCCGGCTTAAATGACTAGTGCCCCCTTCCCTCGCCCTCCCCCTCCCGCCGGCAGCGCACTCGCGCGCCCACACACACAAACATACACACAGCGGCGAGAGGCGGCGCTGGCGCGCAGGTGAGTGCTGCGCGTAACGAGCGGCAATTTTACGCAAATTGAAAGGCAAATTGGCTGCGGGACGCCGCTGCCCTTGCCCAAGGACGCCCGCCCGTCCGAAGGCGTCTTCCGCCCCCGCCGCGCGCCGCCTGCCCCGCGCAGCCAAACGCGCGCGCCAATGCTTCCACCCCCACGCCGCCCCGGGGCGCGTGCCCCCCCCCCACGCCCCGCGCCGCCCACGCGCTGCTCCCGCGCCGCTCCCGCACTGCCCCCGCGTTCGCGGCCCGCTCCGCCCCCGCCTTACGCCCGCCGCTCCGCCCCCGCTCCGCCCCTTGCGCAAGCGAGCGCAACCGCTCCCGCGCCGGTGCCCCGCCTCCACCCCTGCGCCGCGACCGCACTGCCCGCGCGTTCGCGCCCGCCGCGGTCCACGCACCGCCCCCGCGCCGCCCCCGCGCCCCCGCGCGCCGCCCCCGCAAGCACCCCTGCACGCCCCCGCGCCGCTATTGGCCACAGCCCCCGCGTCGCCACGGTTCTCCCGCCATTTCGCACTCCCCCCGCGCGCCCCGTCCCCCCGCACCACCCCGCGCCACCATCACACCGTCCCCACTCCGCTCCTCTATGGCGAGTCCCCAGTGCCACCCACTTTTCCCGATCCTCTCGCACCGCACAGTCGTACGAAACCAGAAACGAAGCTTACACTTCACACAGACACAAATATAAGAAACAAAGAAACAAAACAAGATATAAAAAAAACAATTCATTCCAAGTGAGCTGCACTAAAAGGCAACAAGTTTCCCAATTTAAGCCGTCAAGGTTACCAAACCAAACCAAGAAAGCAGCATATCATCAAGACAGAAAGATAACATCTAGACAAAAAAAATTCATTGTAATTTCTGGTAAAAGAGATAGCTGTGATCGTAAGTGATGTTAGCGTCTTTAATTGCATTAAGTATTTTCATGGAACACTTATCACCTTTGATTCTTCTAAAATCAGAGAGCTGTGTTTGCGCCGTATGTGGACATTTTAATTTGTTAATAAGCAACTTTCTCATTTAGTGAAAAATATTTGCCTTAATAAATGGTATTCTGAAGCAGTATATGCATGTTAAAATAAGCGGGATTTCGTGTTATCGAAATACTGATGGAACTATTTTGTTCCAGGTAAGCAGATTTGAAGAAACCGCCCCCATGCGTCCAATGTATGTGAAGCGTTCCTTTAAAATGGTCACGTGAATTGTAAGTAACGCCACAGTCCTTCATATAAATACATTTTCGGCTTATAATGTCGTTACAATCAGAGTAATATTGTATTAATCATTAATACGTAATTCGCTTCATCATCGAAATGAAATACTTAACATTTACGAAAGATGTAATATTGAAATCCATTTTATGGCTTTGGAATACTATGGCGCCTGCTCATATGCCATAGAATAGTGACAGAATATTAATTAAAGAAGCTAGAGAACCTTCAAATAATTCAGAAGGTGATTTAACTACTATCTATCGAACACACTCAGTTTACGTTGTCCTTGTACAGATTACAAGGAAACAGTTGAAAAACATTTATGTTTCAAATACGAAAAAATTACAATTTTACATGTCCTCTGAAGATAACATATACTTTGCATTTTGTCTTATTCTCGTGGTTTTCTCTCAGCTTTCTTAACTTACAATGAAATATGTGAATAAACTTTGTAATGCGAGTATCTCTCCTGTTAAAAAATTTAGATCTCCTGAATCATGTAAATTATTCTGGAATTATTATTATTATTATTATTATTATTATTATTATTATTATTATTATTATTATTACGTTATTATGACTAGTAAATAAATCGATGTAAATTACTCGTTGCCAACTATTTAACATTTTATTTATTTCAACATTAATTACTCTGAGAAAATGTATCTTAAACGGTATTTATTACTAGACACTGACAGAAAAAAAAATTTCGAGTTAGATTTTCAAAGTTCTACAGGTCTCTAATGGAACAGACCTAGAGTGTGGGACACACTGACTTCAATAGTAAATTACTCCAAAATTAATTACAAAATTCTTGAAAAGGATTTTCAAAAACTTTTTTGTTTGTTTAAAACTAAAATTGAGACGATCTTCACCACTGCTTTACACATCTTGGTAGCGATTCATATTCACAATTGAAAAATGAATAGTGTAAGATACAGTGTAAGTAGTTTCCATAGTAATGACGCCTTCTGTAAGCCTGCATTTTTAGTACCGCTGCGACATCTCAAAAAACCTTGAGAAGTGAATAAAGCAACGCTGCTACGGAATTTTATTCAAACCTCGCCAAACCTGAAAGAGAAGCTATCCGCCGCCTCATCCGCTTACCCTCTTTGTGTGCGCCTCTAGAAAAGTAAAGCGCTTTATACTGTTTAATTCAACAAACGGATGCAGGGGATTTGGGCACAAAAGCGCCGCGCTGTCGGCTTCAGGACCGGAAGTGACGCAAGAAACAAAAGGCAAGGAACGCTATTTTCGGCTGCCTAATTGAAAGAGCAACCATCTTGTCACAAAAGACACAATGACGTTGCTCAAACTATAAATATCCTCTGCGTTCGTAATGCAGCCCAGGGCAAGCTCTGGTGAGAACTTCGAGTATTAGTGTGGTTGAACGGAAATACCAAAAATTGTGTTTTAAGATACATCAATTTGAAGATCCTGCTAAATATGTCTACTCGATATCTTTTGCTACAAAGGTGATAACACCTGATTTAGTATATTTTTAGCATGCAATTTGATATTCAATATTATTGATAGAAACAAATAAAAATCAGATCCAAAATATGCATTTATCCTACACGTTTTCACTGTTCTCTGATAGTTAATTAAGGAAAGGATCCATAATAGTACACCCACATTTGAGGACGACTTGACTCGTGTACTGCTCGCTTGCGATCGAACTGTGCTTTTGTTTAACCAATGCTCCCGGAAGATCTGAATGACTGTCCGCTAGATGGCGTTGGTTGAACAACTCACGTCGGTTGCCACGTAACCATTGAATGTAAAAGTTTAACTTATTTCGGCTATTATTATTATTATTGTTGTTGTTGTTGTTATCGTGTCTTGAAAATGTCAAATTGGATTGTTGAATCAATTAATTCATTATCGGACACGGGTGCATGTGTGTTCCACAGCAAATATTATTCTTATAATATTTCCTTTCCAATATCTCACTTTCTTTGCTAAACGGTTTTAGATATATTATATTTTATTATGTATATTTTACTTCTAATCGAATTATGCATTTAATTGGTATATTGACATTGCAATATAGCTCAATTTTAATTTAGATTTTAACGTAAATTGAACCACGTAAATTTCGTAAGCAGGTTCATCTAGAAAAAAAATTGTCTCCAATTCATTCTTCATTCATGTGTCCAATTCATTCATTCTTTTTTAAATAATGTGAACAAATAGAAGATATATTTCGTTTATTTATTCGTAAATGCTGGGTCAATATTTCTGGTGGGCTTAAGTACCAATGTCCTTCTAAGGTCCTTCTAAGATGTCCCATACCACGCAAAGGACTTACGTTGAAAGAAAAAGCGCGGCTTAGGGAATTTTTCAGATAAAAATAGAGGCAAAATCAAGTGACCAACGCTACCGCTTTGTATTTTACCTAAATTGGTGTTTTTTACAGGAAACGTCAGACTACCTCACTTTGTTTAAGACGTTTCTGGTCAAGGCCGAGAATGATTTTTGGTTCTTCTGCGAGTGACGTTTGACTGGAGTTCCGGCATATACCTACTTTACATGCGTTTAATGGCTGTATGAACTGCGATAGTCGAATTTGTATGTTACAGGTATTTGAAGTAGTACAGGGTGCGCCAGAGAAACTTACGTATTTGAAAAAATTCCGCGGTAAGTTGGGCGGTTAGAGGGGCGAGAGGGGGCGTATTGTCGAGGGGACAGTTCCCAAGTTTTTTCTCCTTTCCAGTTTCCAGTTCCATCATGCTGTTGTTAGTGATGACTAGAGAGCAGCGGGCCTTCGCAGTCGAGGCTTTTTTTTCTAACGGCAAGCATTTATATACTCACAGCGCGGGAATTTTTTCAAATACGTAAGTTTCTCTGGCGCACCTGTATTTAGTGTACATATCAGTGTCGGTTTTGCAGATGATATGTTGTTAATTTTTGTGGAATCGAAGTTTCATGTTGAGATATTCACTAATGTGACTTCGAATTGGTGAAACTTTATACAAAAAGTTAATTTATGAAATGTGGGTTATTTTCACGGTCAATTTTAATATTACGCAGGGGAAAAGGTATAGATTTGTTTCTTAGATGTTTATATATTGTGGATTTACTGCGTCCGAAATAGCATCTGAATTAATAAATCTCAATTATAACGAATGTTAGAATAAACGCAAAACTATATTAAAGTACTATAATAAACAGTAAATTTTTACAATTTGATATTATATTCTTTAATGGTAGTTTCATCTTCTAAGCGGTTGAGTAAAAATATTACTGAGAGACCTGCACCAATCATTTCGTTGCTCAAACCCAGGACCCTCCCAGACAGTTATGCATGAGGCAGAGGGCTAGTGGAGGTAAATTTGATTGGCGTTCACTTGTTATTATTTGGATTAAAAAATACGTTCCTATATTTTTTTATTTCTTAAACATTTTCAAGGGCCAACAGATTATTGAGAATGAACTTTCTTTAATGTGTCCTTTTACAACACGTTTCGTCCCATCATCGGGTTTCGCTCTGTTCCTCCTAGATTCCCTCTTACTATGTTATATTCCCCTGTCTTACTATGATCTACTCTTACTTCGTACTATGTTGTATTCCCTCTCAGCAGTTTCCCTTGCTGATTTAGCAGCTCTCTGTCCCGTCATGGAGCGAGAGCTACGTCTCGAAAGTGTCAGCCCAGCAGTATATGTATAGGCAACCGGCGCAGCAGTCAAGCATCGCGGGCTGCGCAATGAAGAGGCGGAGGCATGTGCTGCCCAACGACTGAATTGATTGATTGTTGAACTATTTTGAGCCCGTAAACTGTTATAATCAATCCCGTTAATGTAGTATATATTATATTGCTGAAGGGAGAACTGTTTATTTCCATGTAGAATGCGATATGAGCAACCATTCGTCTGCTTGCCGATGTTTTCCCTTTCCAAATATCTCTTCAACGGTGTAACGTTGCACATGACACACGTTCTAAGCTCTAGACCAGTCTTCCGTCTTTTGAATTAATGTAGAGCTTATAATTACAAGGGGAGGGAAAGCGACAAATATGAAGAAGGAAAAATCTCACAGTCCGTGGCCCGTTTTTAACGTGCTGCCTTACCATTTGTGAAGTATCCGGCAACTGATAAAAAGGTAGAATATGCAATGTTAATAATTTTTTTGCCCCTATCGACTAAAATGGGGCCTTTCTCACAATATTGTTTTAAACATATTACAGTTTAAACCATATGTCAAATTAGTTTTGAAATTTACTAATAGTAGTAATGTTATATTAAATGATGAAAGTTCGAGTACTACATTTGAAGTAATTTTCAGATACGCTGTCCAAAATTTAATATAAATATATTAGTTAACGTTCCTGTTATTGATAGATCTGTCTCTCAATTATGCTATGAATTTCAAGTACTTATCTCCAACGGTTAAAAGTTGAGCTTACTTCAAATCGAAACATGTAAAATCTAAGAAAATTGACTGTAAAGCTCACAACACCCCACATTGAAGAACAAAGGAAGCAAGAACTTACGTTTTCGATAAAATTAGGTATAAAGAATAAGTACGAATTGTGAAAAAGAAAACTAAGAAATGTCAATTTCATTACGAGTAAAAAACGTTAAATTATTTTTTGGCCATATCTCTTTTCTTGGTATAGAAACGTTTTATTTGAATTGAATATGTCTATGTGGCTGTGAATACAGTAAAATTCATACACAATAATTAGTGGAAAATGTAATAAGAATAGTCCTACAATGTAACATAATGTAATACTAAAACGAGTGATTAAATTAAAATAAGTTCGAGTTTTAATGCTCATTAAATCGAATATTCTGCACTCTACTCTACCGCACTACCACTGCATGGTGAAATATTACACTTCTATTAAACCTTTTCTATATAGAGATCATTTCTTATGTTTTGATGTGGAGTTTCAATATTTCTTTTGATTTCTTAAATGTATTCGCAGCGAAATGGAATGGCCCTGCAGCCATGCCTTTCCGCAATGCCTACCACGCCGCAGGGAATTGAAATGTTGACGCACCGCTAAGGGGTGAGAGGGGTAATGAGGATTAAACACCTTTTCTAGGAGAAAAAGGGTATACGACCCCAGAGTCGTAAGTTTATCAATGACAGCCAAAAGAGGGTCTAAGTTTAAATTTTACTTTCAGTTAAAGTGAGTTTTATTGCCCTCTAGGGACTTGTAAGGAAGTGGAAATGTTGCTTGTGCTACTGGTGAGAAAGGGCGATGTAGAATTTAAGGTGAAAGTGGTGAAGATAATTCTTACTTCACTTGTTATATATGAGACTGTGTTCATATTGTTAAAAATAATAGTTTTTTAAACATTTATCAATGTATAACTTTGTACTTTAATGGAATCCACAAAAACGAGTAGTTCGAATTAGAACCAACGTGTTCAATCTTTTGTATTTAACGATCATACATTACAGCTTAAATCAGTAAATAATTAGAATTTTATATATTTTGCATACTTTATAGTACAATATATGTACATGACAACAACGTTTTTTGTAAGAAAAGCGGTTAACGTGAGTTGGTGTATCTGTATGTAAGGTGTAACGTTGCAGCTAGTTTTATTCCCTGGGAGAAAAATATTGCGAGAGTCAGAATGGGGATAAGAATATATTTGGGTTTTTATTTCTTGGCGCGTGAGGGCCTGTCTTCACGATGGAATATGTCACGCCTTTTCGCTTCTTTCTCGGTCGTGCCGCTAGATGTGGCATGATCGCCAGCACTGCTCGATACGGTGGCGATCATGCGATATCTAGCGGCACGACCAAGAAAGACGCGAAATGCCGTGTTCCATCGTGAAGTCAGGCCCTCAGGCGCCAAGAAAAACAAATCCAAGTATAGTTACGGGATATCTTCCTATTATAGTAATTTCGATACGACGTTCCCAATTAGTTACAGAGGATAAGATGCTATCAGCACTGGCTGGTTTTACGTTGTAATTAAATTAGTTAGAAAAAAACTATGGATGGAAAAATGAACATTTAAGGGAAGTCAATGATTTACATTTGTGTCAGGAAAGATGATGAGTTTTTAAGTACTTTTAAAATTTAACTTTTTTATGATATATTTAGATTCAGCATTTCTTTTTGAACGGATTTACACAGAAAAGAGAGAAGCGACCTTAATGTTGTAACATTTAGTATCCGGACTGCATATTTTAAATTTCATATCCGATCGAACCTGTTGATTTTTAAGGGCGAAAAAAATTATTCCGAACGCCTGACTTTGGATGGAAAGTAAAGAAAATTGTTGCATGTTGTAGATTTACTTCCTGAAAAAGATTATCACGCCTAAAAGAAGCCTCTGAGCTAAATTCGAATCGCCTACTTCGTTACGTGAGTGATACCATCTTTTGCTGCTCGACGGCCAAACAAGCATGGCAAAATGTGCGTAGTCAGGCAGAATTGCAAGACTGATGGCCTGAACCACGCCACGCAAAATGAGTCTTTGAATTGCATTAAATTGAAATGAGCCACAAAACGATTGGGCTACAGAAAAATTGAATCACAGTTTGAATAAGATAAAGAAGGAGTACGACTCAGAGCGAGTGAGACACAGAGAGAAATACGCAGGATTCAGACATAAATGCACACACAGAGAGGAGAGAGAGAGGAAAAGAAAGAGTGAGCAAATACGCTTCAAGGGCATCAAGAGAAAGGTGTGCGTGCAAGGGGTCGCCGAACCGCACAGCAGCAAACAAAGGAGCTTCGCCCCTCAGCCGCCCACGCCCGCGCAACGTAGCGCGCCCTCTGCAATCTGGAGTGGCAGCTGGAGCCCCGCCGGCGGGGGCGGGGGCGGGGGCGGGGGGGGGGCGGTGGGCGCACGATGATGGCGGCGGCGGAAGGCGGGCGAGGCGGCGGGAAAGGGCAGCGGAGGCAGCAGCGAAGGCGCTGGGTAGAACAGAGGAACAACGGACAGCGGCTGTCACGCAGGGGGGAAGGCGGTGGAACAGGTAAAGCAGCGCAAAAGCTGCTGTGGTGGATAGCGGTAGGGTTAATGAGACGAGAGGGGGTGGTGTGAAGGGGCGGTGCGGATGGACAGGGAAGGAGCAGTGGGAAGTGTCTGTGGAGAGTCGATGAAAAGGGGGTGAAGAAGAAGGGTAGGAAGGGTGGTGGGAAGGGGCGTTGCGAAGGGTCGGGGTGGGCTGAGCAGGCGGTGCGAAGTGATGGTGCGAAGCAACGGTGCGAAGGCGATGGTGGACAGCGGACAATGCAAGCGACGGTGTGAAGGGGCGTTTCGAAGAGACGGATGTAAAGGGACGTTGCGGGGGGGAGAGAGGATGGCTCAGAGGAGGCGTGGGGCGGCGCGGTGGCGATGAGTTGGCGGCGCGGGGGCGGCGCGGGGGGCGGGCGGGGGCGGCGCGGGGCGGGCGCGGGGGCGGCGCGGGGGTGGGCGGGGCGGCGCGGGGGCGCGCGGCGGGGGCGGCGCGGGGGCGGCGCGGGGCGGGCGCGGGGGCGGCGCGGGGGCGGCGCGGGGGCGGCGCGGGGGCGGCCGCGGGGCGGCGCGGGGGCGGGCGGGGGGCGCGCGCGGGGGCGGCTGCGGGGGCGGCCGCGTGGCGGCGCGTGGGGGCGGCGCGTGGGCGGCGCGTGGGCGGCGCGGGTAAAGGAGCGCGGGGGCGGCGCGTAGGTGGCCGTGGGGGCGGCGCGGGAGACCCAGGGAGAGCGGAAACGCCGCGGGGGTGGGCGCTATGATGCCAACGGGGCAGTCACCGCCTTCGTCGAGTGCACTCCATTTAATTAGAGCCAGCAATAAGTAACTGGTGCAGCCCCGGGGCCAAACGACTTATACAATTAATTACGACGATTTGCCCGCGCGGGGCGTAGGCGTGGCAAGCGCCCCCTGTGCTTCACTCAGCGGCGCCACGCGGGCGATGTGAAGGCAAGATGGCGCCTGACTGGCGAAAAGAAAGAGAGCGGTTTAAATTGGCGAGTTAAACAAGACGAGCAAAGTAGTAAAATGCATGCTAATTAACAGAATCGCATTTAAGAGACTAATATACGAATGGAAAAGGAATTTTCTTTATTACAAACATTTTTACAAGTCAACGAAAGTATTGAACGAAAAATACTAAGCTGGTATGGCGAATACAATGGGTATACTAAACTGGTAATACTAACTAATACTAACTAACGAATTTTCTTTATTACAAACCGTTTTACAAGTCAACGAAAGTATTGAACGAAAAATACTAAGCTGGTATGGCGAATACAATGGATTTACTAAAATGGTAACACTAACGTGGTATTTTCAAATGTCGTAGATTGTAATAATATTTTACATAAATCGTCTGTTCACCACTTAAAAATCGAAATATACATTTTCCTGTACGAAAAAGTTGTAAGAAAATCAAAGCATCTAAATGGGTAGTTATAACATGGGCTAATAGTTCACACTACTAGTGCCACATGATTCTACTGCTTCTTTACGTTATTCAGACCATATAGACTTACTGGATTAGTTTAGTGAATTGTATAGTTGTAGGAGCAGTAGTATGGTTTCTCACAATGTATTGTGTATTCGCACATGTGACTTAAGGGAAAAACGTTTAAATAAAAATATAAATTTGTGAAAGCCTATTATAAAAGAATAAAACTCAAGTTGTGTTACTAAATACTCAGGGTAATTTAGTATCGTTTCTCTTCTTAAAACATGTTTGATTTCAAGTATAGAAAATGTGTTGTATTATATGTGATACTCATTGTACGGTGAAACTCACTGATGTTTTTTAATGAATCACTTCTCGCGTTTTTTGATATAAGAATATCTACTCCGCATCTTTCTTCTGTAATAAACATCGCACAACATACTTCAGTTTGGTCGGAGTATGTAACTATCATACCTCATAAGTATTATTCATATTTTATACAACTGACTCCAGCATAACTGAAATAACGCAGTAATTTTGGAATAATGCACACATTTTGTGCAGTAATTCAACTTGGTATTGTTGGTGAGAATTCCATACTTTTCTGCCCTACACAATAGTGCAGGCAGGAAAAGTAATTATTTATTTTTATTTTTAATGTATGGCCAAATAGATGAACAAAGTTTGCTGCATCAGTTCACACTTTTTAATGCAACGAAGGTATGCAAATCCGTCCGTGATATGGAGATTAAATAAATAGAAAAACAATAGTTAACTTTGAAACGAAGATGTAATGATAGATATAATACACAAGTTTCATATTTCGATACGAGTGAATATCGTAAAGTTCATAGGAGTGTATTGAACCATTACATCTAGTTTCATACGGTACTTTGTCGTCGGCTTATGATAACTTATATAAGTTAAACTTTTACATTGAATCGTTTCGGGGAGTTGACATGCAGGTTTTGGTCAAGGCCCCCTAGCTGACAGTTTTCTACCCAACCCTACCCTGCCAGAAATGGCTTTGGTTTAACGGTCGGCCTGCGAGAGAGGGTGGAACTTAATAAAGGAATATATTTCCATTAACCAAAAGGCAACTCATTGAAAACGGTTTTTTTCTATGAATAATCAAAATAAAGAAATTTAACATTGTATATCATTTATTTAATGTTATTTTCGCTTTTTGTCATATTTCTGGAAGTTCCAACTCCATCTCTGATTCACTAGACATTTTAAACAAAAGAATTGCCCGATTTTTAAGGGCAACCACATGGCAGCGACATGTAACACAAAATGACTTGGGTTCGGATCGTAATGACAGTCAAATGTTCCCTCAAATAATTACTACTGGCTAGTGAAATAGGATCGAAGTGAAATTTATGTCAAATTATTTTCCACGTAGAAAATTACTACTCATAAAAGAAATTAAACGTTATAAGTATAAGATAATATTAAATGCAAGTTCAAAGTACAGAATCGAACGAAACATTTACTAGAACTATTCTAAATGATTAATTAAGTGTCAATACTTGGTTTGTAAACTTCTCTGTGCTTATTCATGTACCTGCAATATAATAAAATCTGCATCGTAATGAATATCATTATGCCACGAGTTGCAGCTATGATATGACATTTTTTTTGTTTCGACTCCCACTGGTACGAGAGAGAAGACCTCTGCGCCATAACAAGTTCCCTTGGTACTGTTACATGCAATACTTCATTATCAAAAATGGCTGGATCCTCATTAATTTCGACATTTGGGGCGGAACGATCCGTTCCGAAAGATCTATTCTTGCAGTACAGAATCCGAACTCTCTTCGTAATTGGGTCTTATTCGTCCGGGAGCTCAAAGACCATTTCCACCTCCAACGCGCCAATCCGCGCGCTCCGAGCCGAGCAGCGCGTGGGCGGACCCAGGAAGCGGGGCGGGCGAGTGGGCGAGAGGAAACCAGAATAATGCAGAAGACTGAGCTCTAGATGCTGAAAGCCGAGTCGCCGCAAATGGGAACGCCCGCTGAGTTTAGCTCAGCGCCAGCATTGCTGCTGTCTCTGCAGCGACCATCACCGGAAGGACATTGAGTACCAGTACCGACTACGGTAGCCACTGGCGAGATGAGCTAGATCGTATTCAGCCGCTGATTGGAGGAAAATTCTGGCCAGCTTATTCGGTACGTTTTCTGAGGTTTCTCCGATCAACACTAGGCGAATGCTGCTGCAGTTGCTTAACAGGTGGGCAAAAGTCCGTTCGGGATTTTCCTACTTCATTCTTGCCCCTACCACTTTCCTTTAACACACACCCACTGTTATGACCAAAACAAGTTCATTTCATAAAACAATTTTTATTCACAATTGCTGAACATACAGATAAAGTCGTTAACATGCGTAGTCACCAAATAACCAGGAGAAGTATCCGTGATTTGCCATATTTAACAGAAACCGAAGAAATGTCCAATAACTATGCTGTGGTCGCGATTCAGATACGAGAAGAGAAGTCCTTTACGATGTAAAATTAAAATTCCTAAACGATGTAAATACCTCATCTATGTTTTCCTACGAAGTATATATACAAATGGAATAGTATAAAATGAGCATCTGAGGCAACATTAAATATAGTATTGCAATGTTAATTTCCTCTCTAAAATATCAGAATTCTGCAAGAATGAGGCAGAGAAGTATGAACGTTAATTTAATTTTGCGACACTAAGTATTTCTTCCCTGACAATGAAAAATATTTGATTAATTCGTAGTTATTTGCGCTTCAGTATTAATTGTATAGCTAATAAATGAACATTTGATGAGTATCTACAATATCCACTCCATATTTTATTGCAAAATCCATTCTGCTTTTCTAGCTGCACGAAACCAAATAAAGTGTTCACACACGGCCTATCGAAACATTAAGAAATTACAAAATTTGGTCAACGGACCGAACCACTAGTAACAGTCTGTCGATCAGTTGATGAATCAAGTACATTAAAATATCTTTTTTATAGCACAAGTCCACGTTGGGATCCATTTTTCAATGTTCCTTGTGAGTACTTATCCTGCTCCTGTGTAAAATGTATGTTTGCACTTTCAATAGTTACATACTATTAGAAACGAAAACAGTTCTTTAATAAATTGTATTTTAACGCGGCGATCTTTCGGGGAGTGATCATGCCCTCCTGTCACTTTTAGATATCGGATTTCAAAAACCGGTTGGTCCTTTTGTTGTAGACCAAGTGGATTCGCAACAGGGTTTCTGAGTGCTCACGTATGTCTGCCTGTCATTCCTTTGCTGCACAGGCTTTCATATCGCCCATACATCAAAATGATTTATTCCAGATAATTTCAAAACTGCTACGTTAGATACAACACAAAGAAAATTAAGTGTTTGAGATCTTATTCTAACTCCAGCAAACTCCGAAGTTTGTGAATCCACCAAAATCGCAAGCAAATGAACGACCCAACTCTTATTCGAGGCAACGCGGGTCGTTGAACTAGTCTCGTCTCGTCTCGCCGCCGGGCCCTCGTCAAGGCTCCTGCCAGTGTCGTGAGCCCTTATCTGGCGGGGGCAGGTCGGGGGAAGCGGGGATGCAGGTGGAGGGCGATAAGCCGCGCTGGAGGCGGCGCCGCCTCACTCAGCTGATAATTGCGGCGCTGCGGAGGCCGCGAGCGCCCTCAAGATGCGGGCAAAGAGCCACGCCCCCCGCCCCTCGCAGTCCAATTCCACATCTCCCCTCTCCGCTCCACTCCGCTCCGTCGCGCTCCACCACGCCCCCTGCTCCTCCCAGCACAGCCCCAACCAGCCACGCACGTGTAGATCAGTTTCGTTCCGTCTCGTTCCGTCTCGTTCCGTCTCGTTCCGCCTCGTTCCGCCTCGTTCCGTCTCGTTCCGTCTCGTTCCGCCTCGTTCCGTCTCGTTCCGTCTCGTTCCGTCTCG
>BOPP01000006.1:15526063-15536422 GCA_017312745.1 Gryllus bimaculatus | reverse complement strand
CCGCCACCCACCGCCCACCGTCCGCCGACAATTGCTCCACCCACGCGCGGCCCGTCCATCTTTTAATAGCATCATCTATAATTGGCCCGCGCTCCTTCAAAGAGCTCTCGAGGGCGCGCCGCGGCAGCCCACTCTTCGCCGTTTATTTTCTCGCGCCGTTGGGCGCTCTCTGGCCCTTCTCCTGCACCTCGCTTCCCCGCCCCGCACGGGTTCTCCCTCCGCGCCCCTCCACCTGGCTGAGGGCACCAGGTGCGGTCACTGTAGGGCCTGTGATTAGGGAGTCCTAGGGTACGAGTCCTGACGGTGGTAGGATTTTCGATTCTAGCTCCACAGCTAGGTCGAATTCATCCGCCCTTTGGAGGAGAATTCTTGCGGCCGGCTGCTCTGATCGGTACTTTTCCGTGCAACCCCCCCCCCATCATCTACAGGCCTCTTGAGTCACCATTCATGATATTTCCAAACCGTATTCTCCCCTTTTTTGTGTTCGCTCTCGCGGTACAGACTGGCACTGATCCTGACATTTTGCCTTGTTACATGTTCAAATTACAGCTTCTTGGAACTGCTGATTACTCGTCCACGCCTTTGACCTAGGAGTCTGCCCCGCTCCTTATCCTTCACGACGTATCCAAGCAAAATTGTTAACCTCTTTCTCACTATCAATATACACTAAAATAAGGATTTTTATGTACATACCGGCTTGTCACTCCATTACCTTCTATCTGATATTTTACTCGTTGACCTTCACACTGATCTTCCACCGTCTCACCCCCACAAACTTTTATCTTCTTTTTCTCAAAAGCCGCCAGCTTCCGCCTCCACTTCATGCCCTGTCTAACATCATTAAAGACAAAGTTTCGAAAGCGACGTTTCATAAAGTGGACTTTGCAAGGAAAGAAGAGAGCGTATGGAAGCGAGAAGAAGTCGGGGCCGAGGAAGGGAGAAAAGAAACTTAATAGATAAGAGATGTAGAAAGAAAATGGATGGGAAGAGGAGCTCGAAAGAGGGAAACAACTCGGAGGGGAAGGAGAGAGAGAGAAAAGAAGACACTGAGCGCTGGGTTCAGAAGGCGAGGTGTTGCCTGAGAGAAAAAAGGGGGAGGGGCTGAGTTGCCTGATGGAATGGGGAGGGAGGGGACAGGAGAAGTGGGAGGAGAAGGCGAAGCAGAGCGAACGACACTACCGATTTGGGAGAAGGAGGTGGAGCGGAGAGGAACAGATCTGAGCCGTGAAGAAAGGGTGAGGGACGGAGAGGGGTGGAGCGGGAAGCGAGCAGTGTACAAGGGCGGACCAATTAGGAACGGAAGATGCAGAGCGGGGCGGAAAAGAGAGGAGTCTTACAGACAGTGGTGGAAAGGGGAAGGAGAGGAGCGGAGAGCGGGTGGAGAGGAAAGGCGGAGAGAGGTGGAGCTGGGAGGAGCGGGGCGGAGCGCGGCAGAGCGGGGCGGAGCGGAGCGGGACGGAGCGGGACGGAGAGGGGCGGGGTGGAGCGGAGTGGAGTGGAACAGTGCGCTGCTGAGTGAGAAACGGGCCAACGAGGGGTGGACTGGGGCGAAAAGACGCTGAGAGAATTGGAGCGGGGCAGGCGAGGTAGATGCGAAGTGAGTGGCGGGGTGTTGCAGTGAGAATCGAGGCGGAGCGCTGTGGAGCGAGTCGGCGCAAAACGGGCAGAATCGGAGGGTGGTGGAGCGGGGCCGTGGCGAGGCGGAGAGAGCCAGGCGAGCCGCGTCTGTTGGCAAATTGCGTTTGCTTTCGATTCCTCAGCGGGGGCCGGGGGAAGGGGGCGGTGCCGTCCGCAGGGCCGGTGCGCGGGGCCTCCCGGGCGCCTTTTAGCCTAATGAAGAGCCCATTAACGATTCATCGGCGCCGTCCGTCAGCTGCTGCGCCCGTCTCTCGCGCTCACTTTTTTTTTATGTATTCTCTTGCCGATTCTCGGATTCACACGACAGATGTGCCAACGTGTGTAGATGTTCACTATTAGTAGTCGTTTGACGATACACTGTGTGCTTTACTTGCGGCAAGTGGCTTTGTTTAGGGTATTTATTTACATATTTTATATCGAAGTCTGCGACAACTGTGGTTAGGGGGAGAAAACCTTTATCTTTCAGACGCAGACCAAGGAAACATGTGAGAATTTTCTATATCATGGGTTTGGGGCAAACATTTTCGTTTGAAGTGGGGACCCAAAAAGTACATGAAATTATGTAATATGACTGAACAACCTGTTCCTCAAGAAATATCATATCTGAACAGCCGCACCGTTGTCGAATTCCTAAATAAAAACTTGTAGTTGAAAGAAATTTAGTAGTACACTCGCAAAAGGACATATATTGCCTTATTCAAATATTGTGTCGATAAGATACAATTGTAAGCAGTATATAAGTAAACATTTCGGCCCGTTACTAGATTTTGCATTATTGTTGTAGAAATGTTTCTTCGATATTTTTCCTTCAGAAAGTGTAGCCTACTAGTTGTTGCCAATAACAGGGGACGTCACATATCGTTCGTCTTTATCGAATCTTATTGTTGCCAACTGATAGTCACCTATAGCCAAAAAAAATTTAACAATTATTTAATATTATTATTCACCAACTGTTTTTTTAGGGGAGTTTTCTGCCCAAATATCTGACATTCGCGTTAGCCTAAAGCTCTGTGTCCAGTACATAATTGACTCAATCAACTTTCAAATATTCAATTAATTTTCTGTTTATTCTCTGCTCTTCAACCCTTTTATGAAGCAACTTCTTTCGTTATTCACCTGAACACTTTCCAATTAAACTTCCGTTCTCTCACAAACGCAGACTAAACTTAGCGATTCTTCTGTTACTACATTAGCAATAGCCTTCTCTTTCCTTTTCTCTCTCTCACACTCTCACACTCTCTCTCACACTCTCACTCTCACACTCTCACTCTCTCTCTCACACTCACACTCACACTCTCACTCTCTCTCTCTCTCACTCTCTCTCACACTCTCTCTCACACTCTCTCTCACACTCTCTCTCACTCTCTCCCTCACACTCTCTCACACATTCTCTTTATATATCTTTTGCTGTTTCCACTTCCTCATCCCAATAGCTGAGCGACCTGTCTTCTTTCTCCTCCTCCTCCTCCTTTTACCTCTCTCCACCTCCGCTTTTCGCTCCCAATCCTTATTACATTGATTGAAAGGCGGCGAGCGTCCTGGGGGTCCTGCATAGTGCATGGACGGAAAAATTATCCCCCTCGAGGGCCTCGCAGGGAGCAGCAATTATTGATGGGGCTGCGGTGGAAAATAACCGGCAGCAAGGACGATGAGGTCAAGGGTACAGCGACGCCGGTTGCAGTGCTCTACAACGCCCGAAATACCGCCTTCCAGAACGGGGAGCTACTAACTAGCATTTAGAGTGAGTGAGTATTTCATGGTACTGGGAGGCATCAACTACTTTAATCAGTATCTCCACGAGGGAAGTGCATGCTACATCACGGAAGGTGGCTGTGTTTCTTCCCAGGTGGAACTCTAGATCCGCCACCAACCTACACTCGAATATTAACGTTTTTCCCATCCAGATATCACTTACAGCGGTGAACCACCTGACTACGTGTTCCCGATAGGTGTCTTGATGTGTGCTGAAGTGTACTGCTTTTAAGAGTGAGGGTGACCTGTATCGCTCCAAAGCATTACAGAATATATTAATTGAAGCTATGCTTATCGGAAAGGGTACAGAGGCGTCGGTATCAGCATTCTCTAATGCACGAAATACCGCCTTCGAGAACGTGGAAGCACTAACTAGCATTAAGAGTGAGCGAGTATTTCATGGAACTGGAGGGGCATCAACTACTTTAATCAGTAGTTCCAAGAGTGAAGTGCATTAACATTCACTAAATTGCACGAAATTGAGCTGCCTTCCTGCCGATTCCGCCCTCCTACCGTCGGCCATCTCTTTTGTCATCTCGACCTGAAACATTTCACATGTACGCCACTTCTGTCCAAGTGACGTAAACAACTATTTTTCTATTCTTCAACATCGCGCTTCTCCCTGATGTTCAGCTTTAATTCAAATACTGGGGCTGAACCCATCTTCTCCCTTTCGCTCATTCCACAGAATCTCCTGGAAGCGAACGCAGGCAGCGATGGGGAGAGCGCTGTCCGCGGAACGAGATAAATAAAATAACCGCTTTACTTTTAATTGCGTCGTCCGCCATTTTCCAGCCTCCTGGTGACCGTTTCATCTCACGGAGTGAGCGCAAATAAAAAATTTAATGGATCCGCATAACGAGAATTGATAGGCTTCGATAACTACGCTGTCCCTCCGATTGGCGCGAATGGTGGTGGGGACGGCAGCGGAGGTAAAAATCTGCAAACGAGAGCACTGGAGGAAAGGCACTGCAAACAAAATGTAATGATTTATTGGGGAGATAATCCGTTTTATAAGTTTTTCTGTTCAGAGTGATGATATATGATGGTCGGAAATATTTTTTTTTATATTTGTAGTTACGATATCTAATATATCAGTTTATTTCAAATTCTTATTTTTAGAGTTATGAATTGACTTTGAGTTTTAAACAATAGACTTTTGAGCGCGAATAAACAGACTTGAGTTTGATAAAAATTACTCTTCTAAGATTAGGTGCTGCTTTAGAATTCAAGTCATACTCAACTTGTTCACGAGCAAATGATGCATTGAGTGTCGGTATTAGGAATTTTTAGGTTTTATTGAATTGAATTGCCTTATTTTTTACGCAGCGAGACTCAGGCCATGAGGCCCGCTCTCCCGTCTGACCACGTAAATATCGTTACGCTCTTTTCACCAACTTTCGGAGAAAGGAGGTATTTCTCGGGCGACGAAACAGGCAATTTTTGAATTTTGCTCAGAGGATTCATTTAGGCTTGAGAATCTATTACATGCAGAAAATCTACTAACATGGGACAGCCGGCATTACTTCCCTTCCGTTCCGAAGAAAGGCGTACGAAGAATTTTTCGCCCTTAAATCGGGTTTAATCGGGTTTGAACCCGCCAACTTGGTCTAACGTCTTGGTATAATAGTTCGATACGCTAACCGTTACGCCATCGCCGCTGGTCTTACTGTCCTTCTTTTCAATTAGGAGACTATTAAATAAGACAACTTTCTTTTTCCTTGAATTTATCTTTCTTGATGTAATGTTAAGTAGGACCACGAAGATTTTTCATTAATTATCCGATATTTACTATTAAAACACCTCGAAGATGTATTAAAATTCCAAGATTTTATTATTATATTGTACATTTATAAGCGTACTAGTCAAATACACATCAGATAAACTATACGGTAAGGGTCACAAAATAATGTAGGTGTACTTCTAAACTTTACTCTCTCACACCGAACTAACGTCTGAAGAAAACAGTACTTCTGTTCCCCTGCAAGTGGTTTCTCTTTGTAAATCTTCAACTGTGTAACTTGCATTCAATTTCAAAACGTTCAACCAATTATTAAGAGACAATATTTTCACAGACGCGTGAAGTAGAAAGATAAGCAAAAGACAAAAAGAAATAAGTAGGTAATTCCTTGAAGTTTTTAATGGTCAATTATTTAATTCGATCATGATCAACGGTAAATGTTTTTTTGACAACAAGGGAAAAATATATGTGACGTTTTTAGAAACAAATACTCAAAACCAGTACGGCAATAAATACTTTCATTAATATTTCGGCCAAAACACTATCCTTATCAAGTTGAACGTTTCTGCCAGTGACCAGTCCTGCATTATCGGACTCATCCGAAATTCTGATTCAACTTGCACGGCGGTTAACAGGCAAGGCCAGGCGACCAGATCGTCTGACCTTAGGGCTTACATCAAGTAGCCACCGCGATCGATATTTCGGGGGCCAAGTGACATGCAGAAGGCTGCTCCCCCTCCCCCTTCGGGCGATCAACACCGGCCGCTTCCAGCGCGGGGTGGGGCGGGACACGGATCACAGCGGCCGCCATCTTCTATTCACGAGCGACGACACGATGTCCCCGCCCACGGCCGAAGAGACAGAGAGCGCCCGGTAAAGGTGGCTCAGGGCATCAACTGATGTCGATACAGTGCCTCAGACTGGGAAGTCCGCTCCCGACGGTTGAAGGGTTTTAAACACGAGCAACTCGAGCAGGACTTCAAACAATAGCTACGTCGAATTCAGCTGTCTGGAGGATAATTCTACCGGCACGCAACACGCAGTGCTCAAATCGGTACTTTTCCGTATTTCTCGGATCAGCACCCGAGGAAAGCCAGAGAAGTACCCTAAAAAACGGGCCACAGCCGGGCGCGATCTTTCCTTCCTATTTTGTTCTATCCTCATTCCTAACTTACACACATTAACATGCACTACAAAACGTGCCAGGATATCGGAAGCTTAGAGCTTACCGGCTGGGCGGTGCCCCTCTGGTGGGGGATACCAGGTTGGGAAAACTACCGAAAGCCGGTATGGCGGCGTTGGATCTCGCCATCCAGAGGGTGGGAGATCACTGTCAACTGTCGAGGAAAACATGCGATCACACTCTAATAACCTTAGCATTTGACGCGTCTGGAATAATAGCTAATTAATCAATCGAAGAGACGGGGGGAGTGTGCGATGAGGGCAAAGCATAGGAGAAGACGAAGGGTGGTATAAAAGACGGCTTGAGGAAAACAAAATGAGAAAAGGGGTCAAATTCTGACAAGGGGACAAAATGGGACAAGGGAACAAATTGGGACTGGGGGACATGTTGAGAAAAGGGGACGAAATGGAAGAAAGGGACTATACGGTTGAATTGAATTGAAATGGATTTGCCTTATTTTACGTGGCGATACGGTTCATAATGGGACAAGGACACATAATGGGACAAGGGCTAAAATTGGCCAAGGAGACCACGTAGAGCAGGGGAACAAAATGGGAGAACGGAATAAAATGGGACAAGGAAACAAAAGTGTACATGGTGACAATATGGTTCTAAATGAACATCGGGATTAAACGAGTCAAGAGCGAGACGGAAACGGGAGACAATTGCGAGAAGTGAGACTATTGGGGCATGGAAACAAAATGGGACACAAAGAACATGGGAAGAAGTGGGACAAAAGATACTTATTTTTTCAACGATTTGTGACCTCTGGTAAAATCTACACCCGAGAGGTCGCTGAAATATTTTTTTCTGTTGCACGAAAGCGTTCATAATCGGGTATTTTACGACACAATTGATTACATATTAGCATTCTACAGCACGAATTATTGCGTTATCACATGAGACGACCGACAGAATCGCGAAGGTAGACAGATCTTCTCGTACAGATGTCGAATACCTGAGACGACACAAGCATGTCCTTTCGCAAAATTAAGTTTGATTTTTTTATAAATTTATAATGCTCTTATACAAAAAAATATAGAGCATGCAACTCGTTTACAATGTTGCTAAATTGCATTCGTACAAATCTGAAAACTCGCCCCTTACGACGCTCGTTTTCAAAACATGTACTCGTGCAGTAAAACTTAAAGTTATAAACTAATTTCATAAACTAGTATTCTGTGCGGTTAAAAAAATATGTATTCTGTAATGAAATATTTAACTATTCGTAGGCTTATGAACTCAGATGCGACCTTATTGTTTATATTATCTCATGCTTTTCGTCATGTTTCGTGCTTGTTTTTGTAGTTTCGTCATGGTTTATTGGACGTCTGTTGTTTATGGGACTTCTGGCGTAATTTTTGTTGTTTCTACAGCCAGAAATGAAATTACACAAAAATCGACACAGTTCCGAGTCATATAACAACACGCTGGGAAAATAACATTAAACAGGAACCACCCTAATTCCATTAGTACCTAAAAGATCCTCTGTCGATGTTCAAAGTTACCTAGCTAACGATTTTAATTAGCTGCACACGGTGATGACTGCGTGACGCGGCAACGCGGCTTTGACAGCGCTGACGAGCTAATCGACCGCCGCGCGTAGGCGTGTCGCGTCCCGTCGCGGCGCGAGGGGTGCGGCCGAGCGTGAATATCTCCAAAGGGCAGCGCGGCGCCAGGCTGCCCCGCCGCAGTCGCGCAACGCAAGCGTCACTGCGGCCTCCGGCCTCCGACCCGCCTCTGCACCGGCTCGACACGGCTCGGATCGACTCGATCCAGACTCGGCTAAGCTCCACCCCGATTCGGCCCGACTCGACTCCGACCCCCATCGCGACTCGACACCAACTCGGACCCTACTCGATCCCGAATAGAATTCGACTCAATCCCTACTCGACTCGACCCTGACTACTCTCGAAGCGATCATGACTCCCAACTCGACGTTGACTCGACATGATCGCGCTCGACCCCGATTCGACTTCAGCTAAGCAAGACCCGAATTTATGCCGACTTAACTGACACCCTGACTAGACCTTATTCGACCCTTATTCGGGACGACCCTGACTTGATTCAATTGGATCTTTCGATTCGACCCGACTTCATGCTGATTCGACTTGCCCCCGACCTCGACATGATCTCGACCCGACCTCGACCCAATCTCGATTCAATCTCGACTGGACTTCAACTGGACCTCGACCCAACCTCGACCTCCACTCGACTTCGATCCGACCCGACCTCGACCCGACCTCGACCCGACCTCGACCCGACCTCGACCCGACCTCGACCCGATCTCGATCCGACCTCCACTCGGCCTCGACTCGACCTCGGCACGACCTCGGCACGACCTCGACTCGACCTCCACTCGACGTTCACTCGACTGGATCCCGTCGTAATTCCGACCAGACCCTGATTCAACTTCAGGTATAATAGACCCGACTTGACTTCCACCCTGACTCGAACTTAACTCGAACTCGACTCCGACCGCGTCTCGGCTCGACCCTAGCTGAATCCCGACACCAACGCCGCCGCCACCGCTGCCCTAGCACCCGTTCCCGCTTGTGCCAGTAAATGCATCTACGCAACGTTGTTCTACCACAAAGGATTCTCTGGCATCGGGTCCACCCCGCGCAGCGGACATCCACGTGGCTTGCAAGAAACGGTTAGTTGCTACCTCATGACGTCAGCCGCGTTCAGGCAAGGCTTCTCCTATACGACGCACTGAATGAGAATAATGTAATGAAGGTAATATGTTTAATGGACGTATTATTCCTTTCTCTGAATCTGTTTGATAATGGATTACTGGAATACTGAGGGGAATAAAACAAAAAATGAATTTCTTACAACCCGGAGTGTGATATCAACACACGAGAACCTGAGAGTGTTATTGCTGTTTCTAGGGTGGGGGATCAATGCGATCCCTCATTAGTGTAAAGCACACATCACGAAAAGAACTCTTCGCAGGGATGGTCAGTTTTTACTAGAATACCGAATCTAAATGACAGCGTAATTGCTTAAGTTTGTAATTTGAAATCCTATGACTTCCCAGTCAGAGAGTCTGCAGTGATATCAACTATTGCCCTAATGACTAATAAACATTCTGAGAATTTATGACATACAACAATATACATAGTTTCGGCCACATTGTACATGTAAATCACCTTTCCATGGATTCAATTTTACTGTCAAATAGCTTTGGGCAAAATATATGTAAACAAATGTCTCTTTCATAAGAAAAGAAACACTGCGATACAATATACACGGTACAAAAGAATATATGTAAGCATCCGCAAATGTGAGCTTTAAATGTTGGACATCTCAAAGTTTTCAGAATCAGCATTTATGAAGTCTGATTTAAAAATTGTACAATATATCCTTGCACTTTGAAAACGGCGTACTCAGCGTAAGTAGATTTTAATTTCAATGCCGTACAGTCCTATTTCTATCAGCACCTAATTATCAAAAATATTATTTAGGTGTGAAATAAAGCTCACGTGTACGTAACTGTGAGCTGGTTTCCACATAGAAACAAAATTGAACACATAATATTGACTTTTTTAAACTAAACATTTTAAATATTCTAAGGTCGTACATACCTGAGCAATTGTGTGTATTCACTACTCGCGCATAAGTTACTCTTTCCTTAACTCAACAAAAAAATATGACGACACGTGCCGAAAACACTCTCTTGCATCATGCATTTGGCAAATAGAGACTGTTAAGCAACTAAATTTTGGTTACTATCATCAGTCATACATACAGTGATGGATACAGAGGAAGTGCATGGATGCTATGTCCCGTCCCCCAAAAGGCTTAGAGATATTGTATAGAATCATATTTAAGACATTTTTGTGTCGAACAAGGAAAATATATAATAAAAAAAGAATCATAAATACACTAAAAAATAATTTACAATATAACAAATGTTTATTTTTAACAAAAGTTTCTGAACCAACCGCCGTACCCAAAGATCGGGTAGATCCGCTCCTGCAAACACATATGTAGGGCGCTACATCCTATTGATATATATATATATATATATATATATATA